>APFE030048661.1:98576-122349 GCA_000404065.3 Pinus taeda
AAAAAAAACCTATACAAAACATTTAAATAATTTAAACTCATAAAAAATTTCCATTTGACAAAATTGTATCTCTCTAAACTCATATTAAATCCCTATTTAACATAAACTATATAAAACATTTAAATAATATAAACTTGTCAAAAATTTCTACTTCAAAAAATTATATATCTATATAAATCATATTTAAAATATATCCATACTAATTGTAAACACTTTACACAACATGCATATCAGATCTAGATTTAAAAGCAACCACGCTCACCCAAATTAAATCCTATTTAAAATAGATCTATACTATGGTAAACACTTTACGCAACCTGCGTATCATGTCTAGATTTAAAGGCAACCACGCCAACCCGTTCTGGCTTTAGATCGTTGGGCAATTGCGTCCACCATGTTGAAGAGTCGTGCGCATGTTGAAAATGAAATTTCCACTTTTAATGACTTTGACTTTTTCCATTGTGAATCGGTGAAAGCTTGGAACTCAGATTAATCTTTTGCGCAAACCTAAAACAATATATGGTCCTTGCCTCTTCAAGACTAGCCGACCTTCCAAATATTTATTTATTATTTTTTTATCATAACATAATATTCGATATATTATTGTCTTTTATTATAATATAGCAGAGCTGGGATCATTCAACACGGCTTTTAAATTAATAAAAAATTTAAAAGCAACATGGGTTTTTTATATTTGTGATTGTAGTACAACTAAACGATAATTTAAAAAAAATTGCAGAATACTTAGTAGTTGGGTTATAAAATCCCCTTAGCTGTACAAATTTAAAGACTCAACTCATTAAGGGATTGTGTCACAGGTGTATTCTTGTTAAATTTACATTATAAATTTAAGGTTTTTTTTTTTTGGTTTAAATTTACATTATAAATTTAAAGGTATTTTTGTTTTAAGGTTTTTTAAATTTAAATAAAAATGGTCAAATTTCACTTGAAGTGTTCTAGAAGAAGTTTTTAATGGTGTTGAATCTATTTCTACCATCAAAAATATGATTAAAATACTGTTTCGATTTTTTGAATTTTTTTGCCCTCTCGGCCACTTTTAGCAGTCTTGACAATCCCTCCACCTCCATAGAGGACTCCATTTTTATTAGCCAAAAATAATCACAGACCTTCCCAACCACATTGGTGCAGAGTCTCCAAAACCCTTACCCCCTCCAACAATTCCAAGAGTGCTTCCACCAACAAATGCACAACAAATTCTTCACCCTTACATGAACCCATGTCTAACATTGCAATGTCCATGTTAATTCATTTAACTTAAATGTTTTGCCAAATGTCCATACCTTTGAGGCCAAAACAATTGCATGCCACTTAGTTAATGAACTAGACAAAACGGTTTCATGTTGTTGAGAATGTGAAGAGTTTTAACTTATAGAATAAATCCATTTTACAATTCATCTTGTTAAAGTTTTCTTTTAATTGCTTCGATGGTTAAACACTTAAATATGTAAAGGTAAATGTAAACATAATGTTTAAATTTAACATTAATATTTTTAATGTAATATGGCCTTATTTAAAAATCAATCTAATTATTATTAAGTATAAACACAATATAAATTTAAAATATAAATAGGTTTAGGAACACTAAAAAAAGAGGTATGGTAAATAAACAAAAATATAAATAAACTAGAGTTATGGTAAATAAATAAACGCTTTTTATATTTACTCCATAAATCTAGTAAATAAATAAAATCTCTTTTTATATTTACTCCATAAACCTCTTTACATTACGAAAACACAAAAAAGTGGTTTTATTTAGATGAAGTTTATGGGCCAAATACCATGGGACAAATAATTATTAATACGATGGACCAATTACATATTTATAAAAGAGGTATGGTAAATAAAAGCCTAAGATCTAACAAAATAAATAAATATAAAAGAAGTTTAAAGGGTATGGTAAATAAATTAAAATATATCAAATAGGAATAGAAATCATCTAATTATATACCATGCCTATGGGCCAAATACCATGGTAAATGAAAGAGATATGGTAAATAAATAAAAATATAAATAAACCAAAGGTATGGTAAATAAAAGAAATATGGTAAATAAATAAAAAAATAAATAAACCAAACATATGGTAAATAAATAAAAACTTTTTTTTATATTTTCTCCATAAACCTCTTTATACTTACGCACACTCAAAAAAAAGAAAAACGGGTTTTATTTAGGTGAAGCCTATGGTCCAAATGCCATGAACCAAATTTATTAATACCATGCAATTTAACATTATTAACCCTAATATAAATTAAGATCTAATGATTCAATATTAAATATTATATATTAATGTTATTAAATTTAATAATTTTGGATTAATACATTGTTATATTATAATATATATTAATATATCATGATATATATTAACTCTAGAACTATATGGGAGGGAAGAACAAAGACATAGAGTGACACAGGTGGAGACTTATGGGGAGTGACAAGGGAGATATGGAGATAAACTGAATGATATGAGGAATGAAGAGGGAGATAGGGAGATGCGTGAGAGAGGTAGAGAAGGGTAAGAGAGGGAGAGGGAGACACAAAGATGGAGAGGGAGAGAGATAAGGAGAGAGTGAGTGAGATAGTGAGAGGATTGGAGGGAAGAGAGAGGAAGGTAGGAGAGAAAGGGAGAGAGAGGGATGATGAGAGAGATGACTTGTGAGAGAGGAGGAGAGAGGGAGGGATAGAGAGATGGAGTTGGAGGGGGAGAGAGGTTGGGAAGAAGAAAGACATAGATAGTGAGAAGTGGAGAGAGAAGGGGTGAAAAGGGAGAGCTGGAGAGAGACAGTGTGTATATTAAGGGGTGAGATAAAGAGACAAAGAAGGAGAGATAGAGAGAAGGGGGGAGAGAAGGAGGGGGAGGATATAGTAACATAGTTGGAGAGAGAGAGAGAGAGTGAGCGATGGGGGAAGAGAGAGAGAGAGTGAGCGATGGGGGACGAGAGAGGATTGGAGAGAGAGAGAGAGAGTGATGGGGCAAGAGAGAGGGAGGTAGGAGAGAAAGGGAGAGAGAGGAAGAACTAGAGACAAGACTTGAGAGAGAGGATTGGAGGGCAAGGAGAGAGAGATAGATAGATAGAGAGAGAGAGTGATGGGGGAAGAGAGAGGGAGGTAGGATAGAAAGGGAGGGAGAGGAAGTATGAGAGAAGAATTGAGAGATATGATGAGAGAGGGAGGGAGAGAGGAGAAGAGAGGGAGGGATAGGGAGATGGAGTTGGAGGGGGAGAGAGGGAAGGGAGAGGAAATACGTAGAGAGTAAGAAGTGAAGAGAGAGAAGGAGTGACAAGGAAGAGACTGAGAGAGAGTTTGTCTATTGGGGGTGAGATAAAGAGACAAAGGAGGAGAGATGGAGAGAATGGGGGAGAGAAAGAGAGAGGAGAGGGGGAGGTATATAGTAATAGAGTTGGAGAGAGAAAGAGATAGAGAGAGAGAGATGATGTGAGAGAGTGGAGAGAGGGAGGGAAAGAGAGATGGAGTTGGAGGGTGAGAGAGAGAGAGGTAAGAAGAAATAAATAGAGAGAGAAAGGTGGAGAGAGGAAGAGGGAGTGATAAGGAAGATACAGAGCGAGGGATGGAGGACAGCAGGAGGGAAGAGAGATAGAATGGGGAGGGGAGAAGAAGGGGAAGAGGGGGGGAAGGAGGAGGGAGGATATATAGATATATTGAGAAAGAGAGTGTATGTTTTGGGGGTGATATAGAGAGACAAATGGAGATAGAGATATATATGGAAAGTTAAGAGAGAGAAGAAGAGAGAGATGGAGGGAGGGAGGAAGGGATAGAGAGATTGATATATACGGAGTGAGATAGCAGTGTGTTTGGGGGGGTGAGATAGAGAGACAAAGAAGGAGAGATGGAGGGAGATATAGATATATATGAAGGGGGGGGAGGGAAGAATATTTCTTGCACTAGATGCATTGATTTCATTGTAGATGGTGATTTCCAATCATATTTTCTTGCTTGCACTAGATGCATTGATTTTAGTGTAGATTTTGATTTCTAATGCTATTTGATTTTTTGCACTAGATGCATTGATTTCAATGTAGATGATTTACAATATTATTTAATTGCTTGCACTAAATGCAACATTGATTTCAATGTAGATCGTGATTTCTAATCCTATTTGATTGTTTGCACTCGATGCATTGATTTAAATGTAGATGATTTCTAATTCTATTTGATTGCATGCACTAAATGCATTGATTTCAGTGTAGACATTGATTTCTAATCCTATTTGATTGCTTTCATGAGATGCATTGATTTCAGTGTAGATGGCAATTTCTAATCCTATTTTATTGCTTGCACTAGATGCATCGATTTCATTGTAGATGTTGGTTTATAATCTTATTTTCTTACTTGCACTAGATGCATTGATTTGAGTGTAAATGTTGTTTGCTAATCTTATTTGATTTCTTGCATTAGATGCATTGATTTGAGTGTAGATGTTGATTTCTGATTTGATGTAATTGGATGTATGATGATACATTAATTTTAAAGTGATTGGATTAACATTGTGCATTGATTTCAGTGTAAGCACAAAAAATTATTGACAATGTACAATGATTTTTGTGTTATAGTAATTCAACCTATTAATATTGGAGAGAAAGAGAGGCAAGGTATGATGCTTACTACAATAGCTTGAGCTAACGATTTAAATGGTTTATGATTTAACATGTCCTTTTCATATAATCGATATGAAAATATGACAAAAGTAATAAGGGTGACAATAAGAATAGGAGAATAAAATAGTTTGAGATTAATCACAATGAAGACTATTTATAACTGACTATATTCTTATTATTCACATTTTCTATTATTCAACATTATTACATTGTCACTTTACATTCAAAATTTGTATTTCATCATTTTTCTTCATTAAAGTTATTAATAATATTTATCATCTCAACAAACTGAGGTAACCAAGCAAATTTAAAATCAAAATGACCAGATTAATCTGAGACATATTTGGCATATTTAAAATGATTATATTAATATTAGATGAATCTACATATTATTGATAAAATTAATCATACGTTCGTTAGATTTTCTTTGGCCGCACACGAATGAAACTAGCCTAGTTTCATCCTAACTCTCGATCTATCAAGCTTCGAGAGGGATCAAAGCTCTCGAGGTGAAAAGAAAGGTTTGCACCTCGAGAGATTTGATCCCTCTCAGTGCTTGATAGATCCGGAATTAAGATGGATCTAGGTTGATTTACTATGTTATGAGAAACAAGTACGGTAAATTTTTAATCATGTTTTGTAAAAAAATAATTGAAGTATGGTTTAAACATATAATTTAAATATGTAAGAAACTTAACGTTTTCAATATCATTCGTTGATGGAGTGGCAACGAAAATATACTTACATCTTTCAATTCAGAACATCCAATCAAAAAGATTAATTAACAAAAGGATTAAAGTGCCCAATTCAAATAAGGGGGACGTCTATCAATATAACTGGCCATGCATTGTCATGAAGGCATAGTGGTTGGAAAAAGAGGACAAAGGCCACAAATATAATGAAACCTGACACCCGCTGAACATTCCAAAGGCCTAACAATAGAACTCGGAAGATCCATGAGGAATAAAAGACAACCGCCCCCCATTGTCAACAAATTGAAAAATAGTGAAATAGGAATAGACAAAAAACCGCAATAGACACCACAAAGATAGACTCCTCACAAACAAAAGCCAATTATCAACCTAATTAGATTTAGTAAACTTCCACTTCATAAAATAAGGGATCTGCTACATGTACCAATTAGATGTAAATATTGTTTACATAAGAAATTGAAAGATATCATGTGAAAATTAAATTTCATCCCAATGTAATAGAGAGTATAATTCCAATGAGTCATAAACCTTGCCATCCCCTTCACATGATTCAGAGTTGACTAAACAAAGGTTTTTCAACATAATTATTTCACAAGTTTGCATGTACATATCTCTCTACCCATCCTAGCAGTGTACTAGCATTGGGAATCATGATTGTCATTATACCAAAACCCGCAGGTGTTAGTCAACGATCGCATCGCTAGAGATAAGGATCTACAAGAGGCGGTTAGTCCATGTCACTAAACACACAAGAAGAATTGGTTTATCCAATGCAAACAATATCCCCCCCAACGTGAGCCAAGTGTGTATCGAACTCATGACCTACACTCTGATACCACTTGTTGGGAATCACTTAGATGAATTTACATATTATTGATAAAATTAATCATACGTTCGTTAGTTTTTCTTTGGCCACACACGAATGACACCAGCCTAGATTCATTTTAACTCTGGATCTATCAAGCTTCGAGAGGGATCAAATCTCTCGAGGTGCAAAAAAAGGTTTGCACCTTGAGAGATTTGATCCCTCTCAGTGCTTGATAGATCCAGAGTTAAGATGGATCTAGGCTGATTTACTATGTTATGAGAAACAAGTACAGTAAATTTTTACTCATGTTTTGTGAAAAAATAATTGAAGTATGGTTTAAACGTATAATTTAAATATATAAGAAACTTAACATTTTCAATATCATTCGTTGATGGAGTGGCAACGAAAATATACTTACATCTTTCAATTCAGAACATCCAATCAAAAAGATTAATTAACAAAAGGATTAAAGTGCCCAATTCGAATAAGGGGGACGTCTATTGATGTAACTAGCCATGCGTTGTCATGGAGGCATAGTGGTTGGAAAAAGAGGACAAAGGCCACAAACATAATGAAACCTGACACCTGCTCAACATTCCAAAGGCCTAACAATAGAACTCGGAAGATCCATGAGGAATAAAAGGCAACCATCCCACATTGCCAACAACTTGAAAAACAGTGAAATAGGATTAGAAAAAAAACCCCACTAGGCACCACAAAAATAGACTCCCCACAAACAAAAACCAACTATCAACCTAATTAGATTTAGTAAACTTCCACTTCATAAAATAAGGTATCTGCTACGTGTACCAATTAGATGTAAATATTGTTTACATAAGAAATTGAAAAATATCATGTGAAAATTAAATTTCATTGCAATGTAATAGAGAGTATAATTGCAGTGAGTCATAAACCTTGCCATCCCCTTCACATGATTCAAAGTTGACTAAACAAAGGTTTTTCAACATAATTATTTCACAAGTTTGTGTGTACGTATCTCTCTACCCATCCTAGTAGTGTACTAGCATTAGGAATCATGATTGTCATTATACCAAAACCTGCAGGTGTTAGTCAACGATCGCATTGCCAGAGATAAGGATCTACAAGAGGCAATTAGTCCATGTCACAAAACACATGAGAAGAATTGGTTTATCCAATGTCAAACAATATCCCCCCCAACGTGAGCCAAGTGTGTATCGAATGCGTGACCTACACTATGATACCACTTGTTGGGAATCGCGATTATTGTTAGACCAAAACCCACAGGTGTTAGTCAATGATCACATTTCTAGAGATAAGGATCTACAAGAGGCAGTTAGTTCATGTCACAAAACACAAAGGAAGCGTTGGTTTATCCAATTTCCAACAACTAGAAAAAATAAATTGTGTCCAAGTAAAGTGAGAGAGGATTTAGATTATTTTATTAACAACAATTAACAACAAAATTTACAAAATCTACAAAAAAATTTCTTGATGGAGTGCGATCCTAGAGAATATTTTTATGCGATTGTTTGGAAAACATGTAGCATTAGACATGGCTCGATTTGGTTATGGTATGGCATTGGTTTTATATGAATATTTGGGGGAATCAACTCACGTTAACTTGTTATAAATGCCTGGGGGATGGTAGAGGGTGGCCACAATATATCGTGAGGTATGGTGGTGGTGAGGGTATAACTTTACCCCACCAATTATGGTGTTTCAGTGCTTCCGCGTTGTATTGGAATATTTTTTGGAGTTGGGGTTGAGGTGTTCAGTTCTGGTTCGTTATTTTAAACACATTATTGGTAGTAGGGATTGTTTGGAGTTTGGATGGAGGCGTTCAGTTCTGGTTTGTGATTACAAGAATACTTATCCTAATGTTCTTTTTTCTTTTACTACACTCCTTAGTGAGCGGTCTTGTGTTCAAATTGGTGGTTGTTCTTTCAAATTCAACCCTCCAAGACCATGAATTCACAGGTACTTCAAACTCCTACCTTGTTTTGGTTAATGGTTGTTGGTATCCTGGGAATTTCTCAATTTGGTTGTAGTTTGGGCTGCTATCCTTGGTTTCAGTGGAGTTTATATCGCACTTGGGCTCTATGTTCCTTTCTTGGTTCTAATTCCTTTTGTTTAGTTTCCTGGAGGAACTGAGGTTTCTTCAATTTATCTAGAATTTATCACGCTTTGTGCTATATTAGTGTTGTTTTGTCTTAGTCGTAGTACTCTTTGTTTATTTGAGGGGTTTCACAAGATTATTTTGTCTCAGACCCAGTGTTCTCTGTTTGTTGGGAGTTTATCTTTGTGCTGCCTAGTGGGGTTTTTTGCCTAATCCTACTTCACTTTATTTCAAGTTGTTGGCCATGGGGTGATGATTGTATTTTACTCTTCATGGGTCTTCTCAGTTTGGTTGTTAGGCCTTTGGAGTGTTCAATGGGTGTCGGGTTTCGTTCTGTTTATGGCCTTTGTCCTCTTGTTCCAATCACTATGCCTCCATGACAACACATGGCTAGTTGGTGAAACAAGCTCTTCTCGACTCTGTCGTCATAGTCTCTTTGCTTAGGAGTCTATTGCATCATATTTTGATTGTCCCTCTCGAAGTTCATCAGAAAACTTGTGAGTCGAAAGAGACAAAATTTGCCGACCATCCCTAACTCAAAAGTGGGAGGCAATGGCTTTCAATGGCTTCTAGATCCCATAAATTTAAGAAAAAGAAGGTTGCATTTCTTGCATTCTGCATCAGTTAATGGATACCCTCCTTCGTATGGTGTTGAGAGATAGACAAGTTGATAATTACAAGTTGTTTGTTGGTCAAGAGGATATCAAGCGCATGATCATAAATATATGTTTTTGTCTGGATGATATAGATGCATGTTTACACCATGCAGAAAGCTACACTATTTATGACTATGAATTTGAATGGTTTACTGATCCTCCAGTTGATCCTCTTGGTCCTTCACAACATAACACTAATGATTTCACTATGCTATCTTCACACTAGGCGCTCATATTTGCAGTTTGAAGTTTTTTTGGGTTATATGAATTTCCGTCTCCAGCTTTTTCACTGGCTTTTGAGGTTTTCTTCATGATGGAATGTAATAGTCTTCCATAGTGTTCATGGTTGGTGGAACTTTGCATGTTTTGACTATTGGTGGGGCTGTCATCAACTCAGATTATTCCTTATTCATGTCTCCTGGAAGGCGCAATCTCTCTCTGGGTCATTTCCTAGTTATGTTTCTTTCTACATGGGTGGCACACTATTTCGGTTGGTCATGACGTGTTTTGAGCACAGTGTGCATGTGGGTATGAGGAAGATTCTTTTTGCATGGATGGTGTGTTGTCTCTATGCTTCATCATTTGTCTTCAACACATGATGTTGTTTGGCGATTATAGTTTAACTATGTCTTGTTGTTTGTCTCGAAATGCCCCAATGATGGGCTTTATTGTCAAATTGTAAAAGCTATCTTTGATTCGTTGTTGTGGTTCGGGTCTTAGTTTCCATGTGCGTAATACCAATTTGAATTGGATGGTATTGAGGTGAGTCTTAAGAAGTAGAATATAGACTATGCCATTTTCGTATGTTGCATCATATGTAAAGCTTTCTTGATTAATGACAATCATTCCCATTAGCCTAAAAAAAAACTACACAAATTTGAGATATACATGTAATAATGGATTCAGGGTACAAATGTAATAATGATTGTACAGGTGTCACATTTTTATATTTATATTTTATATTTAAATTTTTTATGTCTCACCATTCAAATTTGAACCTCATAAAAATACTCACATAAAGAGTTTTTCTTCACAGGGTGGGAAAACCTATCATAACTCAGTTGTCAAACCAACAGTGAGGACAACCATCTCTCGCCGCTATACGTGAATGCAGGCTAACTCATTGTCGTTATTCAAGGGAAACCACACCACTTGGAATAACCCGCTGGTGGCTCGTAAAGGGGCACGGTTTCACTCCTGCGAGATGCCTCTAGGCCTTGGGTCATCAACTTGTTTCCTTGCACCCAAGGAAGACGAGCTATTAGCCACGCAGAAGCAGTTTTAAGACATACTCCAGGCCCAATCACATCAAAAGTTTTAACCAATCAAAAAATAAAATTTCAAAATTTTAAAAATAATTTAATATATTTTATTTTATAATTTTTATTTTTTGATTGGTTATAACTCTTGATGTGTTTTATTTTTTGATTGGTTATAACTCTTGATGTGATTGGCCCTTGAGTATGGCCAAAAACTGCTTCTGTGTGGTTAAGAGCTTGTTTTCCTCTAATGTAAGGATGTAAGGAAACATTTAACGCCCAATACCTAAAAGCCTCACGCAGAAATGAGAGCCTACACCTTACACACCATCAACAAACTATAAATTATTTTGTAGAAATTTAAAACTTTGTAAATTGTTTTATAAAATGAAGAAGTCCATAATTAAAAAAAAAAAACATAGGCTGCCATTCAGTTGGAATTTGATGGAAAAACTGGTCCTCATAGGGTGGTTTGCCCTTCAAATACAGGTTAAAAAATTCCAAAACCGTCAAAAATCTACGCTGAAACTATGAATGAAAACAAATTAGAAACTCTAAAAAAGGACTCTTTTTTTTAAATTCCAACCTTGCTGCCGTTCGACAGGAATAGTGTGATAAAGTTCATAAAGTCAACGATAAATTTTCACACTCCCGTGAAACATTGTAGTGAGAGAGTATGGTTTGGGAAACTCGAGCCAAGAAGGCAAACAAGCCAGTCTGGCATCTGACAACCATTTTTTAATAATCACTACTAGGGCGGTAGCACATACCGGGCAAAATTCTAGTCAGCAGAAATAGAGTATCATACCCAGCAAAACTAGTCAGCAGAGATAAGGTATCATTTCTTGGGCAGGATATCCAGCAAAACTCGAGTCAACACAAACAGAGACGCAGACAAAGTTATGTTGAAAAACGTTTTAAAATAGACACTACCTTGGCAAGGACTTATTGCTCTGTATCGTGCCTACCCTATCAAAAAATTGCAATTATTTTTATTTCTTTTCACTGGGTTGAGGGTCATATAATTATGTTATGTTACACTATAACCCCTCTCCAGAGTCGGAACTGTTATATATAAAAGAGATTATATATTTATTATTTAGTATATTTAAATTGATTTTAATATTTGAATATTTATTTGATTCAAATATTAATTTTGATTATGATATAAATTAAATATTTAAAATGACAATATATTTTATATTTTTAATTTTTTATTATACACATATTTACCGTTCCGATTAGCTATTTCCTATAAATTTTGAGGAAACCTCTAACAGTTCCCGACACCAATACCCAAATTCCCAACGTTTCAAGTTCTAGAAACTCATGCAACATAGTAATTATGTCTCCGAGGTTTCAAAGCAATTCCAATTCGAATTTCAGATTTCAGATCAACTCCAATGCCTATCCTATCCAAAAATTGCAATTATTTTATGTCACTTGGCCGAGGGTCATATAATTATGTCTCCGAGGTTTCAGAGCAATTCCAATTCCAATTCCAGATTTCACATCAATTCCAATTCCACTACCTGCTACCAATATGGATTCTACATCTGCTGCAAGGGAAGCTCTGCTCAATCAACTTGAAAGGCTTCAGAAACCAATTGATCTTGTGCAGACACTACATGAAAGGCAAGTGAAGGAAGTCCCTGCACGCTACATCCTTCCTTCTGATCAGAGGCCATCCCGTCCTCTTCAAGTCCAGCAGTCTCTTCCTGTCATCGATCTAGCAGGTCTGGAAGACATCGATCAACGATTCAAGATTGTGAGCCAAATAGCCCAAGCATCCAAGGAATGGGGTTTCTTTCAGGTTTGATTGGGTCATAATTTTTTTTTTTTTTTTTTTTTTCATTTGTGTGTCAATTATCCAACCAACTTCTTTATTGTTTGGCCATCTGAATTAATGGAGTTTCAATTGTTTTGAAGATAATAAATCATGGCATACCTCTGTCATTGTTAGAGAGTGTCAAAGGGGTTTCACAGGAGTTCTTTGAACTTCCTCTTGAAGAGAAACGGAAACAGTGCCCTCCGAGGCCTGGTACTCTAATGCTTGAAGGGTATGGCCGGTTCTTTGACGTTTCTGATGACATGGTCCTGGATTGGGTAGACGCCCTTGTTCATTATATTTCTCCAGAGTGGGCCAAGGCAGTTGAGCACTGGCCTAAAACACCCTCCACATACAGGTACAACTCTCTACACACATATACACCTCCGTGTGATATTTGAAATTTTGATTGTGAGCTTGTATCCATTCTGATATATTACTGTATGCACTATGAAGGGAAACTTATGAAAAATATGGGGGAGAGGTAATGAGGCTTATGGAGAAATTGCTGGGTCTTCTTTCTGAGGGGTTAGGGTTGGCGACAAATTGTATCTACACCCTCATCAAGGAATCCTTGCTGCAACTCAGAATCAATTATTACCCTCCTTGCCCTCAGCCAGATTTAGTGAATGGGCTTAGACCCCATTCAGATGGAGATCTGCTGACTGTTCTGGTCGATGATGGGGTGGACGGTCTCCAGGTTGAGAAAGACGAGCAATGGTTTACTGTGACCTCTGTTCCTGGATCTCTTATTGTCAACATCGGGGATTTGTTACAGGTAAGTAAAATTCTTTGAGCCTCTTTTGATATTTCAATTGTTTGTCTGATTTGGAGTAGGTACTTGGGTTAAACCTTACCAGAGGGTTTCTAAAATGATATGGGGATTTTGTAATGGCAGCTGGTAAGCAATGGGATATACACGAGTGCCCAGCACCGGGCAGTTGTGAATACAATTCAGAATCGCATGTCCATCGTCATGTTTTTGATTCCACAGCGTGACGTGATGATTGGTGCTGCCTCTGAATTGATCGATGAAGCTCATCCCAGGCTGTACCGAACCATTAAAGCTGAGGAGTATGGAACTGTTTATATGAGCCAGGACTTTCAAGGAAAATGCCCTGTAAATGCTTTACTTATAGAACAGGTAAAGCAAGTCGATGACTAATTTTTGAATAGTTCTTCAATGCCACCTGAAGCCGAGCTCCAGATGGCACTTTAGGATCCCGCTCCAGTCACTTCCTCGGATAATTGATGCATCTTTCAGCCTATTGGCAAATGTGTTTTACATTCAGCAGAATAGTTTTTTATGCAGTTGTGTAGCTAGCAATAACCAGCAATTGAATTTTTGTATATTTAGTCTAGGGCATGTCAAAAACTTGAAGTGTAAGGCAGTTTATTTTATGATGGTTTTGACTGATAAAAAATAAACCACTATCAACACTGTGATTTCCCTTGTGGCAGACTGCAATAGTGCTAACTCATCCCAGGCTGTACCGAACCATTAATGCTGAGGAGTATGGAACTGTTTATATGAGCCAGGATTTTCAACGAAAATGCCCTGTAAATGCTTTACTTATAGAACAGGAAGCAAGTCGATCTCTAGTTTTTGAATAATTCTTCAGTGCCACCTGAAGCCCAGCTCCAGCTGACTTAGTATCCCACTCCAGATATCTTTCAGCCTATTGGCAAATGTGTTTTACTTTCGGCAGAATAGTTTTTTTATGCAGTTGTGTAGGTAGCAATAACCAGCAATTGAATTTTTGTATATTTAATCTAAGGCATGTCAAAAACTTGAAGTGTAAGCTAGTTTATTTTATGATGGTTTTGACGGATAAAAAATAAACCACTATCAGCACTTGTGACTTGTGGCAGACTGCAATAGTGGTAGGTCATCCCAGGCTGTACCGAACCATTAAAGCTGAGGAGTATGGAACTGTTTATATGAGCCAAGATTTTCCAGGAAATTGCCCTGTAAATGCGTTACTTATAGAACAGGCAAAGCAAGTAGATCTCTAGTTTTTGAATAGTTCTTCAATGCCACCTGAAGCCCAGCTCCAGCTGGCACTTAGATCCCACTCTAGTCACTTCGGATAATTGATGCATCTTTCAGCTTATTGGCAAATGTGTTTTACTTTCAGCAGAAATTTTTTTATGCAGTTGTGTAGCTAGCAGTAACCAGCAATTGAATTTTTGTATATTTAGTCTAGTGCATGTCAAAAACTTGAAGTGTGATTTTTTTGTATATTTAGTCTAGTGCATGTCAAAAACTTGAAGTGTGAGCCAGTTTATTTTAAGATAGTTTTGACCACCACTATCGGCACTTGTGATTTCCCTTGTGGTAGACTGCACTATAGTGCTAGGTTACCCAGTAATCTCTGATTTTGTATATATATGATATTTTGAAATAACAGACAACTAATCATCAACAACAAAAAAAAATGTTGCTGAGAGTAATTATCACTCATTGTTATCCTTGAATGTGCTTATCTCATCACTATTATTTATAAAAATTCATATCATCTAAAATGATTTATTCCTGATCTATAACGGCATTGACTTCCACTTGTATTTCAAAAATAGAGTAATTTCAATCTAAATTGTATCTCAAAAACAAAATATTCTCTCGTACTCATTAGTTAAACTCTGTCTAATAAAATCATTAATTATTTCAATAAATATTATTTTTAAATCTTATATATAAAATCACTATCTATTGTTAATTTATATTCCATTTTTATATTAAATTATTAATATAAAATAAAAATAAACCAATACAATTTTAATATTTATATTAAAAATCCATTTAAAATATTACTAAAATCTTATACTATATATATGGGTTAATTATTTGTCATTCATTGAACATATTTCGTTCTCAATAGCTCACATAACTATGTTCAAAGAAGAAATTAATACTAGCCTAGATCCATCTCAACTACAGATACTGAGAGGAATCAAATCTCTTTTCACTCTCGCGGGATTGGGTAAATCTGGAGTTAAGATGAATCTAGGGTGGAAGAATATATATATATATATATATATCTTCTTACATAAGAATGCCATTGGAAAAACCATGGATTGTCAAAAACTAGAGCCCAAAAACTATCAACGTTTTTTTTGTAAGTAAGCTTCCTTTGAATTACTTTGAAATTACATATGATACATGCAAGTGGAGATGTCTACTTACAGAGTCCATATTTAGCATAGGCAAAAAGCAAAGAAACATATCTAACCTGGAAGTAGCATTGTGAAAGACTAAGGATGGCCATATTTCTAAAATTGGGAAACAATTAGCCTTCTAGAATGTTACAAAATCCATCGTGCTTGCAAAAAATTTGAAGATGAACAAAGAAAGAGTTCCAAAAATTGAAGAAAGCCCTTTCCTAAATTTAGATTTTGAGCCATGCCAGGCACATTAACTAAATAGATTGTCATGTCCCTCTTATGACCATAGTAAATGCTCCCACACAATCACTGTCCCAGAGCTAGTGACGATATGTTATTGTGAATTTTCCTCCTATTGCTTATCTAGCTCGACTACCTTTTTGTTTGTAGCTTGATCCATTTCTTTGTTGCACAGAGGCTTTGGTTGTTTAGAGATCATTTCAGTTCTATAGTTAGGCCCTAGCTTTGCAACGTTGCTCAGTATTGTGCCCTGGGAGACCAAATCTGGGTGACTTTGGGAGGAGGATTCCTAGTCATCCAGAGAGTTAGAAAGCTCTAGAGCAGAGGAAGTAGGAGGGAACCAAATTCCTAGCGCCCCAACAAGAACATGCAAGGAAACCCTTGCTTGGACTAGGTGAGAGTCCAGGTTGATAATGCAACCCTCTACCACCCATTATCTCTTCTTGATCTCGCAAATGTCTACCAAATAGGTTCTTGGTTGCCCAATGGGCGTCACTAGTGTTCCTGATCTCCTCAACCTCCATGTCAACTATCAACCTACAGATTCACCCTGAGATGTCTTCATTGTAGTGATCAATGCCATAACTATGCTAGGGAGGATGAGGATGACAACCCCTACCTCTCCCTCCTCTTTGAGGCCTTTCATGCTCTCGAACCATAATGATCAAAGTGTGTCATCTAGAGCCTCCTCTATCAACTCCCTTAACCTTCTCTTTTTGCACATGAATGCAAATGTTGAAGGGGGGAAAGACCTTCTTTGTTATGTTGTAGTTCACATCTCAAGCCTTCATTAAATGCCCTTCCCTAATCATCCAACCATTCCATCTGATGTGTAGGATGCTTGTGGATATGGTAGGTAAAAGACGTCGCCAATCTCCAACTTTAAATGTTGATAGATCAACTGTCATGAAGGTCAATAGGACCTTCAGTGGCCATAAGTGCATCTGAATCTAGGCTTTTGAGATCTCTATTGGAAATATATAAGCATTGGGAGTCCTAGATCATGAATTTAGGGGAATTCAAGTTTAGATCAACACATGAGGTGTAATTCGCTACCCCTTGGTTGGCAACAAAGTTCACCAGGGAATTAGCCTTGCATCTTACGTGAGAGAAGATGATTGCCTCTTGATGAGAAAGAATTTGGGCCAATTGTTGCATACTTTGATCTAGATGCTACGAGTCACCATCAATGATGAGAGGATGAATTCCTTTGATTGGAGTGATAACAAGCCCTTGGGTTAATGCTTCTAGCTCTATGACATTGTTGCCTTCATGCCCTATGTAGCCTTTGTAAATGTTGATGATCTCACCTCTACAATTTCTTATGGCCCCTCCTATTCTTACTTCTCTTGGGTTTCCCTTTGGGGCGCCATCGAAGTTTAACTTGTAATGATGCAATGGTGGGGGTTCCCAGACATCTAAGCTTGCATCCATTGACCTTGGACATAGAATTTTTGCTAGGGTAGTGGGTTGGTTGAATTTCCACCATGCCAAGATCACCTTTTCCTTAGGAGGGCCTTGGTAATCCTTATCATCCTAGCAGGAGAGAAATAAAGTTTACTCAATGTGCTTGTGGAAAATCAGTCAAATGTCTTCCATAGTTTTATGTTTATCTTTGAAAATGCATTGATTATGCTCATTCCAGATTTCCCACACCAAAAGGATAAGAGCTAATTCCCAGACACAATTCGGAACCTAAATTTGTAAGAGGTTTTTTCCCTAGGTCTTCAGAGTTTGGACCACATCTCCTCGAATGTTATCAATTCTTCTGAAACCGATTGCAGATTTGTTGCAAATAGCATTCACTATCTCGCAAGTGTCAAGTAAATGGTCAATGTTTTCTTGTTGATTGTTTGACATGTAACACCATGGGGGACCTTCAAAACCTCTTATGTTCAAGTTCTCCTGGCTGAGGATTCTGACTTTAATAGAAGGATTATCAAGGTGAAGACCTTTGGCCATAAGCTAGCTATCCATAACTCCTTCCAATAGGGATCAGGGTTGTCTTGTGGTGCTTGTCGAGTTAGGTGGTAGCTCCCTTTGACCATAAAAGCTCCCGTGTTTTCATAACCCCATCACAAGATGTATGAAGTTGATTTATTCCTTATAATTTTGTTGTTAGTTTCATGCCACAAAATTTATGAGTATTTCACACATCCATCTCTGTTGCATAGCATTGGTTGCTACCATTTTTGGATTCTTGTGTTGTCATCCTCTATCCAATTATGATAAACTTGAATTCGCCCTAGTCGTTGAGCATTGTTGTGGCTTAAAGGGGGCTAAGAATTGTTGACAAGGCTAAGCATCTGCTGCCCTGAATCCTTCCAAAATATTGTAGACTTTCCATCATGGAATTCCCAAAAATTGTGTGCTTGGACAATGTGTTTACTTTTGCTTGTTAGGTTTCATATTAGAGATCCTTAAGACATTAAAAATAGTCAAATAAGTTCCTTCGTTTCCAAATCATTAGCATATTTCATTTGCCATAAGTGCACTCAGAGCTCTGATGTGTATTTCACCCACCTCCATCATAGTTTGGTACCCAATACCCTATTAGCAATTTTTGGATCTCGCAAGCTAAGACCTCTTGCTTTTTACAAATAGAGGGTGTCCTATTTGACAAATGGACATTTCTGCTTGAGATGATTACCTCCCAATAAGAAAGTTCTTCACAAAATTTTGATGCTTTCCAAGACCCATTTGGTTGCAGTCGGGATTGAAAAGAGATATATTGGCATGGACTAGAGCACATATTTGAGGAGAACAAGACGACTAGCTATGCTTAAGGTGCGGAAAGTCCAACTTTCTAGCTTGTTTTTGAGCTTTTCAAGGAATTTCCACCAGGAGGAATGCCTAGTAGCCATGTCAATAAAAGGTGCACTCTAGTATATGGAGGGAGAGAGGCAATTGAAAACCCAAGGATTTTGATGATGTTTCTTTTAGTGATGAGAGCAATATTGAAGGAGAAAACCTTTGAATTTTCTAGATTGATGGTAGTGCTTTAGGCTTCAAAGAAGAGATCAAGGATTTCTTTAACAATCTTAGCTTCCTTAACTGATGGGTGGTTTAGGAGAAGGGAATCATCTACAAATTATTGAGTTAGAGGTGATGAGTTATATGTGTATCCTAGAGACATGATCCATTGGGTCCATTTAGAACTAAAGCTAAAGGCTAGGAGTATTCTCTCCATATAGGCCCAGTTTAATTTGTCAAAGGCTTTGGAGAAATCCAACTTAAGTAGCATGCCAGGTTTCCTTAGTGTTTTGAGATAGTGAATGGTTTCATGGGCTAGAATAATCTCATGAAGGATTTTCTTCCCTCCACATATCGAGTTTTCTCACGAGAGATAAGGATGGGCAGGACGGGATTGAGGTGATTGGCTATCACTTTGGTGATGATTTTACAAATAACATTATAGAGAGCAATTGGTATGGAGAAGTAACATTATCCTCCTTTGGCACTAGCGCTAGGTGTTGAAAATAGCAACAAGAAGTGTTGCATGCAGAACATTCCAAAGGTTCAGGATCGAGATCGAGTTGAGTTCCTTTCTTGTTGAGAGGAAGTGTTGAAAATAGCGACAAGAAATGATAAAAATAGAATCCATAAATTCCAGTTTAATTTGTCCTTGAATTAAACTGAGAATTAAATCAAATTTTATTCTCATAGCAACTTGTAATTGTTAACTAGAGTGAGTTGACTCAGTTAACTTAGGAATTTCGAGTTGGAAGTCTTTCTGAATTCATGTATATGTTCTCCCTATATTATAGGGGTCCAGGATGAGTTAAGTATGAGTGGTACTTAGTTAACTCAATTTACTGAGTCAAGTCCAGTTAAATTAGTTCCAAATAGTTTGAGGAAGTGTTGTGGCCACAACCACCACCACAACAACATTTTTTCGAATGTTTTTGTTGTTCCCTCTAGGGAACAGCTGCTATTCCCTAAAGGGAAGAACACCTTTTTGGATTGTTTTTCATTGTTACCTCCAGGGAACAACTGCTATTCCCTCAAGGGAACAACACTTTTAGAGTTTTTGTTGTGGCCACAACCACCACCCTATTTAAACTTGCTCTGGGGGCAAATTTGAATGGGTCCCTTGAGAAGTTTGATCTTTCGTCTCTCTGAATGATAACTGTAGTTGTCAGATGGAATTATGTCCTCAAAGCTAAACGGTTCAATGGTTAATTAATTATGGTTGCAATCAATTTTTAATCATCAGTCCCCAAAAAATCATCATGCCCTCTTGAGATTTAGAGCCGGAAGGACTCATGTAACCCCCAGTTGTAGAGTTTGTCTCTTTATGAAAGTTTTTATGAAGGTAAGGTTTGTTTTAGCCGTTTCTATCATATCTCTCATAATCATAGCTAATGCTAATCATTCATGCAGGGAAGGACCATGAGAAGAAAAGCAAGGTCAGCGAGCTGATGCATAAGCATCATGAAGGGTTGCAACGAAAGATGCAAAGGGATCGTGAGGTGGTAATAAAATTCGAGAAAGTAATGCAGCCTTTGAATGATCATTGTAGGAACAACATGCCTAGTCCACATGATACCTCTACTAGTTAGATTCTCGTTGCCATGTGTCGTGGCTTTGGGATAGAATGGGGTAGGATGTCCTAAAATTCTGAGAAGACAGGAAGCAGAACAAATGTTGGTATAAGTGTTCTTATGTCGCTTTGGGGACTCTAGATGACACCTCTGCACCACCAATGTCGATATTGTAAAGACATACTCTGCAAGAAAGGATATGGAACCACCACAGTGCATAATGGAGGCACACTCTATGTTAAGTGGAGGTACTCCTGACAACGCAGATCCATCAAGTTGTTGTTACCTCTAAACACACCTTAAATCATGCCAGATGTTCGATGATGAGTGTAGTGTCTTCATTTGCCTTCAGGAAATAATAGGGAATAACATTCAGTCAATACAGGTGGAGATGGCTTGAAGTCATTCTTCTTTCTGTAGACATCCATTCATTTCCTCCGGGAAATAAAACGCTCCAGCAAATGTGGCCTTGATGTGTCAGTGGTTTCATTGACCGTTCTATGTTTGTATATTTTGATTTGTATATTGAAAAGAATAGGAAGGTGGAAAGTCATGGCAGATCGAGGGTCAGTTGTCTTGTTGCATAAGTATTACCTCTGGATATGGGTAAAGGCCTTTTTTTTTGGCAGAAGAGGGGTCGATTTTATTATGCTAATAAAGAAGACTGTTTCGGTCAAGAAGAAGGCTTTTTTTCATATTCATTTTCCTTTTTCTTTCATGTTTGGAATCAGGGTGTTGTGACTGGCATGAGGATATATATGTTTTGTTTTTGTGCACAGTGATAATAGACAACGTATGACTAGTCTTGGTTATTTGAATATAATTCGTTATCATGGTTAACTCATGAGTGGTCTCTGACTCGAATCTATATTAAACATCAGTTGCAAGTTTTATTTGTAGAAACAGGAATGTGTATTCTTGTATGAATAATTAGATTGCAATTAAGCTTAAATATAGCCGTGTTCATCAGTGAACTCAGTAATTGATTCATTTGGACTTGGAATCTATATATGACGTTTAATCTCTTTTATTATGCTCCTGCAGGATAGATTAGAATAGTTAGGACTAGCATAAGTAGGTAGAATCAGTATAGATAGGACTTTATACATATAGGTTAGCTGTTTCTTTCATTGATTTAATGGAAGTCTTCCTCTAGGGAGCAATCTTTCAACACCTATAACAGTTTACGGGATCCTTTGAAACCCGCTGGAACTAGCTATTCCAAATGAAAGTAGATCTAATCGGGGTTTGCGATCGGGTTGGTTCTCCTTTGCTGGCATAGCGAAAATTCGTCGTGTCAACAATTTTGGCGTTAGAAGGAGGGTCTGACCGCCGTTCACATCTTTTTAGGTTTTCATCTATAAATGTTGCGCATGGATTCAGAAAGATTAATGTATGGATCGTAAAGTTTGAGAAGATCCTTCCACCCATTTGGAAGAGCCTCATTTTGAAGAAGCAGATGGCACTCTAAGTCCTGTGTTTGGGTCACCCAAGAAAGAGAGACTGTGGGAGTATCCTGCCACTCAGGAACAACCAGTCAGAGTACTTACTCGTGCTTACGCTCATTCCCTATCTTAGCTCCCTATCTTTCATTATTTACCTCTGAAAATTAAAAGAAAGCCAAGGATATGTTCCATAAATGAAGAGACTTCTGCAGCCCCTTCTCTTGAAGATATTGTGCTAGAGTCCTTGCAAAGTATCGACACTCCTTGGGAAGAAATTCTTGAGGATCCCCTCTCTAAAGGTAATCCCTGGGTCAATTTGGGAAATCCTAACAAAGAACACCCGAGGGAAACCTTCAACCAGAACCTCCCCAACCATAATATGGCTAACGTTCCTCCTCCAGGTGGGAATCAACCTCCACCGCCTCCTCCAGGTGGGAATCAACCCCCACCTCCTCCGGGAGCACTCCCTCCCTGGCTTGCACAGGATGTCGTAGCAATACCTGGGTAGCAGCATGCCTTACTCAAGAACACAGAAAGAGTATTACCTAAATTCGACCCTATGCGGGGAGACACTGGTGATAACCATATTTACTCTTTCTTCCTAGCCATGCGCATGTTGGGGGTAGCCGATGAAGATGTGGTATGTCGCTTGTTCCCTTTTACTCTGATTGGTATGGCTTCTACATGGTACTTTAGCTTGAGAATATGATCGATCACCTCATGGGGTGCCTTTCAGCAGGCCTTCTTATACAAGTTTAGTGATGACAAAACACCTACAACCTTAGTTTTAGAACTATCCCATTTAAAAATGGAAACCAAAGAAAAGGTCAAGGATTTTAACATTTGGTTCAACACTTCGTTCAACAAAATCCCGACTAAAACTAGACCTACTGATGAGATGCTCATGGAATTCGACATCACTCCTCTCCCTGTCCCTACCACAATGTGGGTTAAAAGGAGTAATGCACAAACCTTACAGGGTGCTATCGATGAAGCACTAAAAGTCGAGAATGAAGTGATCAGTCTCACAACATGTCATCATACAACCGAAGGAAAGAAAGCCTCTCAGTCATCCAAGAAGAATAATGGGAGTGATAACAAAGTGGTTGAGATCAAAGAAAAGGACACCACAGATGTGGAAGGTTTGCATCAGATCATTAAGAAATTGACGAACACAGTCATCGATATGAAAAGTAATTCTGGAGAGAGTACAAGTGGGAATGGAGGAGATTATAACAAAAAAAATTCCTTCAAACCTTTCTATCGTGAGAAGACAGGAGGTGGTCATGGTCAACTTGCGTTCCCTGCTCCACCCAACGAAGGGAATTTAAATATGGAAGAGCTAGCTCTTATCGGATCGCTTCTTACCAAAGAAGAACCTATAGTAGAGTTGGAGCCAGAACAAGAAGATGAGGAAGATTACGATGTAGAAGAGCCCAGGGATGAGGCATCTCAAGTCAATGTACTGTGGGACTTCTATGCAAATGGGAATGATTACGAAGAAGATAGTATAGAAGAAATTCACACTAATGAAATTGACACACGAAGTAAATGGCCACTTGCGGATGTGATGAACCCTGTAGACCAGACAAAGAAAGATGTTCGCCCTTCGAAGACATCCGCTCCCAAGGCTCCTATTGAGAAGAACAAACCTAGTGGTAATTCCAAGAGTACTCCAGTCGTGAGCTATCTAGAGAAGGATAATACATCACCAAACGCAATGAAGGCAACTCAAAATGGTAAATTCCCACCTAAGAGTGTTAAGGACGGTGTGTTTACTTTGCCCTACCCTGTTTATAACATTGATTACAACATTGTGGATGATCTTAAGAAATCTCGAGCTAATATCATGTACTTCGATTTGTTAAAGTTAATGCAGCAGAGAGATTTTCTTTTGAAAGCTATGAATGAATGGAATTGCAAATCTCCCACCATTCCAAGTAGTCAAACCAAAACTTCGGTGTCCAGACCCATTAGTACCTCCAGTACATCCCAAACGCCATCAACCATGGAAGCCACTCTATCAAAAATGAATTAAATGCCCCAAGTTGTCAGTGCAACCATGATAGGAAGGAAATCAAAATCCATGACTCCACCTTTCCTTATCACATTTGAAATCTTCAACATGAATGTACACAATTGCTTGGTAGATTCTGATGCCTCGTCCACTATTATGCCTTATGCTATTGCTAAAAGATTTTGTTATGAAACCAGCTCAAGAAAAGATAGAAAAGAGAGATCCACACCTTATAATTCAGCCTCTTCGAGGGGGCAACCTCCTTTACATTACATAAATGAACAATTATTGGATGATACAAATGAAGAGACCTCCTTTCTATATATAGGAGTCTAAGGGCTCATAACATAATCAGAGCCGACATAA
>APFE030048663.1:0-10012 GCA_000404065.3 Pinus taeda
TTGATTTGATTTTCACAAATAGATTGATATTTGATTAATTTGATTTTTACAAATAAATTGATTTTACAAATGGTGCGACACGGTAGGGTTAGAATACAATCAAGGGAAAATTGATTGAGCCTCAACCAGAAAATTTTCTTTTGAGCCTCAAAAGCAAACTCGATGAAACCAATTTGCTGCATTTGTCCTTCACATATGGGATATGAAAACCTTCATCTTAGATCTCTCGGATTTATACACCATTTCAACAGATTGTACAACAATAAAATTTGTACAATAAAATTTACAGGGAACATGATTGTGAAATCAATCACAATTGTTGTGGCGGGTTGGAACAAATGAAAATATAAGGCCGGTGCATTTTTAGGTTACACAAAATGTTTTTAAGGCTGGAGTTGATCACATTAATTTGTACTACTTGTTTACAGTTTGCCATAAATTTTATTTTATAGTAAAAGGATGGTGGCTTGAAATTATGCTCGACAATAAACAATAATTAAAAAAAATGAATCATTGTTATATTAAGCATTTTCATAGATTATATTTTTTTATCATTCCCTAAAATATAAAACAATTATTCTTTAATTATTTCTTAAAATATAAAATGATAATATATAAAAAAAAATTGGTGGTCAAAAATTGTGTTAATGTTTTTTAATCTTTGTTATATGAAAGTTTTCCATAGATTATAATATTGTTTGATCATTCATTATAATATGAAAGAAAAATATGTGATGGAAGAGAGAGTTATGTACCTGGAAGATTGAAATCCTGAATATGGTACCTTAGTTCCCGCACTGCAATTGTCATTTCCCATTTACCAACTTGTGATTGAAGTCCTTTCTTTGATAGTTCATCTGCTTGTGTATGTTGGGACCTGTTCACATGTTTTATTGCAAAATCCTTTTTTGATGACCATAGGGATTCTATTCTGTTCATCCATCCAGACAGATAGTGATTTTCTATGGAAAGCTTGGAATTAACATGATCCATAATGATTTTGGAATCACCATAGATCTATAAGGACTCAATATTTAAGAAGATACTGATTTGAAGAAGCCCTGTTAGTGCCATAGCTTCCGCCTTGTTGTTTGATCCTTCACCCCCATTCCAATATAGGGCAATATGTTAACCTCAACTTCGGTGCATTAGACAACTTCAACTCAATATCCTTGACATTGGTCAATTCATTCTTCAACAAGTGAACCTCTTCATTAGCCTTGCCATTGCAAATGCTTATTTGGCTTTAGATTCCCATTTTGCAGCAATAGCTTCCTCTTCATCCTCAACCATTGAACGTGATGCATATGTCGAATCGAGAGTCTTTTTCAGAAAACATATCTCTGCAGACAATTCCTCTGCTTTTTTGGCATTGGCCTTTGAAGCATTGACTGTGTTCATGCCCTGTTTAGCTGTGATGTCCTTACAATCCATCGCAATGGAGATGTTTTTCTCGACCCATTGAAGCTCTTGATGTGCAGATTGCAACGAAATTGCATCAAAAGCATGTTGTCTCTACACAGCTTCAAGTTGAGCAGCCTCCTTGATCCCTCTTCTGAGCAGCCTCAATTGTGTCCTACTCAAGCTCATCGGTCGACAACTTCTCACTCTTACATTTCTTTAGTGCTCTCTTCTGAACCACATGAGACTCACTCAATCTCACATTGACTTCATCTAATTCCCTCTTATAAAGAAGTTGATCAGAGCTATTGTTTGGTTGAAGTTTATGAGATTCATATGAAATATTAATTCAATAATTAATAAAAAAAATATAGTCTTACACACCCTAAATCAACTTCAGTTTATAAACATTAGAATTTCATTTTTGCTACATCTCTCCATCTTATTTATATGGTTTCTCAATTTATGCCACATCTTTCCATCTTATTTAGATGGTTTCTTAATTTATGCCACACCTCTCTATCCTATTTAGGTTGTTTCTCGATTTATGCCTTACGGTGTTACCTTTGCAACATTTGGTGCAAATGCTAGTTTATTTTATTTTATTTTTATCCTTCGTGAGAGAAATTAGACAACTTCCAGAAAAAACGATGGCCCAAGGGTGCAAACAATACCTTAGCCGCTCCAAATAACTTGAGGTTGTACATGCCACTCGATGAGCGACTAGGGCTGCAATATTATAACAACAACGACTGCTCCTCCTAACACACCCTTGGAGCTTCAGCGCAGCAGCAGCAGTCAAGGTACCCCTCGACTCAGTGGAATGTTGGATCAAATGCTTCACAACTTAACGCCATGGATCTCACAATTTCAGATACACAGCTCCAGCTCACTCCACTCACAGGTCTACTTTACAGAGACCCAGCTGACCAACTTAACTAATAAATAGAGATCACAGAAATATGACAATACAACACAAGATTTTATTAAACCAGGCCAATACCGGAAAGCTATCTCCTACTCAATTACCACCACTTACTCATCTACTTAACTACAACTAAGTCATACTGAAAACAACTAATTCAACATACTCAAGACTCTAGAGCATTCTTTTTTTTGCTAAGGCAAGAGTAGATCCTTCTATTCAATTAAAAAGGGAAATAGTGTACAATAGGCGACCTCAGCGGTAAGGCCCACCAATATGATAGGCCTACCCCAAAACATGGTCTCAAGATGACAAAGCAAACCTAAGGACTCGGGTCCGTCAAATCAAACAAGCAGTCCAAAACAGACTGTTGGATCTTGTGTTGCAGATCCAGTGGAAGAAAAACACATCGGGTGGCCAACAAGCACACCTGTTAACAAATAAATCGGACCCGAAGAACCCAATGGACGATAATCTATAATCCGATTAGGTCCGATTTTGACTTATCCTTCGATCACTTTAACCACCAAAAATCCACCGTTTGCACGCGATCCTGGAGAAGTCAAGCGAACAACACGAAACATAACCACTGTTGCAGACCCACCAACATGCATGCAAAATCCTGGCCGTAGATTAGCCTCGCTAGATCCAACGGTTCAGGATCATATCGCGTGGACTAAAAGCACCGATAGTTAGCGCGCGATGAAGGTGGTAATTTCTCCCTGCCCTTAGCCACGTGTCGCGTGGTGAGTGAAATCGCTCCTGATTGAGAAAAACCGCTTCCGGCTTGATGAGCATGCGATATACTGGAAACCATTTCAAGGGCCATAAAGCTGTTTATAGGGATAAAAGTTGGGGTTTTGCGTTCACCGTGGAAATCTAGGCTTCGGTGCAAGGGCCAAAGGGCGATGAAGATCCCTCCATCCAGCTGACCCCCTGAGACATCTGGATTGCCATTACCTGAGGTAATGAGGCCGACATAGACCTGCATCCTAAAAAGGATCTCACTTATGTCAAAACACTTCATGAAGAAACCAGATCAACTAGACCCTGTTTATGTGGCTCTGTGTCATCAAGTACTGTCTCTTGAATTTTCCTGATACTGCTATCAGTCGCTGAGGGCCCTGGATGCGCATCCCTCCTTCAACCTGTCATCCATTAAGTCCTCCCACCAGCAGCATAAATCGATATGCTTGTTTCGAACCCCCTCATTTTCCAGCCAGTCCGCAACTTTGTTGGCTTCCCTACGAACATGTACCAACCTGAGGGTTCTCAGCATTCTTAGGTGTGGTTGGATTCTTTGATAGACTTGCAGAAGCCTCCAGTGTTCTAAGATTTTCTCAGGAGTAGCGCCAACATTTATCCTTTTCACTGAGTTAATGACTAATTCTGAATCTGCCTCAATGATGACATTTTGAATGTTGTACTTGAGCAGTATTTCTAGGCATAATTCCATCGCCATGAGCTCAGCCATAATGTTGGTTGCTTTGCCTAAATAGCTGTGGAAGATGACTTGTATGTTTCCTTCCTCATCCCTCAAGACCCCTCCATAACCAGCTTCTCCCAGATTCCCTTTGAAGCCCCATCTATGTTGAATTTTAAAAAGCCCTAAGAAGGGGGTTGCCAAGAAGACTTTTCTGCTGAGGTTTTCTTGCTAATCTACATAGAACCCTGAGGGTGAATAACCCTGAGCTCCAATTTCTCCAAAATTCTAGCCTTTCTTTGTCCAATGGGTTTACCTGTAGCTGCACCTCCCAGGATATGAACAGTTTCTTTGATTTGTTTAAGGACTAGCTTGAGGATGTTTCTCACTGGACTCGCTTTCTCCTTGAAAATCCTGTTGTTGCGCTCCTTCCAAACATTCCAGATTAGGAATCCTGGGGTCAGCATCCAGGCAGAATTTATGATCTCATTATTCGAAATTTTTTTCCTTAAATTCTTCAAAGTAGTGATGATGTCATTAGCATCTCTATCTGTCTGCTCAAAGATTTCTCTAACCCAATTCCAAAGTGTTGTGGTGAAAGTGCATCTATTCAGGAGATGATTTGTAGTTTCTTCCTGTTGGCTACATAAGTGACATCTTGAGGGGCATGTTAGCTCTGTTATACAATGCCGAGTTCTGAAGGTCAAAGATAAGCCTGGTTGTATTGGTTAGCTCAAAGGAAAGCCCACAGTGGTCACTTTTCCCTTTTCTTCTATCCCGCTTGCCCCCCTTCTTCTCCGTTTCCTATGTTTTTCTCTAAAACCAACAAAACCCCTTTTATTTTCAGCCCCGAGCGCAAAAGCCCAAATCCCCATAAAACCACACCCATACGACTTTGTGCCTTTATAAACTCATCACCTTTAATCTCTGTCATTGATCTTCCCTGCCAAATCTAACGGCTCCCGTCACGCCCGATAAAGCGACTTGCACGATCGTCTCCCTGCCGTCCAATCATCTCCGCCGAGATCCTACAACATTCACTCTGCCCGCGCCTGTAGCCCGGTCAAACCTTAGCACGCGATGAGAGCGGTTTTTCTCTCTCATCCGCCGCTACGTGTCGATCGTTGAGTGGGATCACACGCCCCTGTCCTTTTACCACTTTATGTCCAAAGGCAGTGTGATTAATACCGTTTATCGCCTAACCTATCCACCCCACTCGATAACTCCCGCGTAACTCCGCCGCCCGATCACCGTTTGATCTACCTGCTGCAGATCCAACGGCCCAAAATCAACCCGCTCCCACCTCGTCCGACAGACTCCGTCAAGCCATCTCTGCCATCTATTCTCCTGATCCGATGACCATCCTTCCCTATCATCTCGACCGTTCGTTCACCCATGCACTCCTCGTCCTTTGACCACTCTTTTTGCCTGAAGGAAGAAGGTGACCAGCCTGCCAGTACCAGTAACAGTAAAGCCTCAACAACTACATTTAACAGAAGGCATGGCCAAAGGGGAAAAGGACAGAGAACAATCATATAATTGCATTTAGCAATTATGGAACTCCATTGATACGAACACTCCAGCTGCCTAAGAGGACAACAGAGCACCTAAGAAGATCAGATTCATCCACTAAAGCAAGCAAACAGACTCAGAGACTCCATCAGGCAGTTAAATGCGGTTGGTGGTCAATTATGGCCCCTCCATACCTAAATGGCTAAGAGCCCCTGTAATGTAAAATCTATAAATACCCCAAAACAAGATGTAATCAGGGTTGATGGTTGGCATTTTGATGTAAGGTTCAACTTCTGGAGACTGTAACTATTTTGACACTTGCAGCGTCTCGTCTTCATTTTTAGCTAATACAAGCTTCTTTTGTTGTTAACTACTCACTTTCCATTCTTCTTTTGTTTCAAGCTGTGCTTGATATGTTGTATTCTTGAGCTTTTGATGTTTAGCATTAGAGTAGCTGTCATCCTATCTTTGTGTTAAAATCATGTATGCATCATTGAATAAATTATTCAGGTTTCTTTTTATCTAGTGCCAGAGAGCTGTCATCCTATCTGTGCATTAGTAGATTAGATTTATAGGCTTCTTTACTGGTTGTAGCCGGCCATCACATGGTCTTGTGCTTCTGCTGGTGTGGTCAGTGTTCTTCATATTCACCTTATCTCTAAACTGTGAGTAGTTGGTGGTCTAAAGCCTTCTAGTCTGGGGGTGCACGCATGTCTGGAGTGAACAAAGTAGAAATGGTTATCTGGCTTGGACAAGCATCATTCCTTCCATTAATCCATTACAATAATAAGTTGAAAGTTATATGTTACCAGGCATCTTCGAGCTACAACCTAGGAGAGTTTCTTGGAATCCTAACAGTGCCCAATGTTGGTAAATGGTTGTTGGCATCCTGGTAATTTTTCACTATGGCTTTGAAATCTGTACTTTCTAGGGTTGGCTAAAAGTTTGTTATTCTATCTGGTTTATGAGTCACTATTGCTTATATACTTCTTTGTTGCGTCTGGTGTTGGCGAATTGGGGTGCTACTCCTTTATTGTGTGTGGTGTATGTGAATCAAGGTGCTACTCCTTTGTTGCGTCTGGTGTTTGTGAATTGGGTCACTACTCCTTTATTGCGTATGGTGTTGGTGAATTGGGGTGTTGTTTACCAATTTGTCAATTTTTTCTGTTTTGCTTTAATTGGGCGTCTTCTCTTCTCTGCAATTTGGGGTTTGTCGACTTGAGTATACACAACTAGGTCTTTGGGGTTATTTAAATTGTCCTATGGTATTCTGTTGGTGATGTGCTTTTTTAGATTGTATGCCCCTTTGTTGTGGTGAGTTGCACTCAGCCTTGAATTTGGTCCCTTGCTATGCACAGTGGGGGATGGCCTTATTGTGTTTCGGCCAGGCTTAATTGGGGAGGTGGCGCATCCTTCTGTTTGTTTTGTTGATTGTGGCTCATTAACTAGTTGTTTGTCTTACACTTTGGTCTTGGAAACCATGCCTGATCCGGATTTAAACAGGAACGCAACAAAATACAGAGATAACCATATACACAAAGATGCATCGGAAATAATACTTCATTTCATTAATGGAAAATACTGAAATATGCTTACAAACAGAGTTGGAAATAAACCAGCTAGGGCGATGGTAGCTTATCTCTGAGAAGAGATGTGGTGGCTAAATGCCTCTGAACTGTCTTACAAACTGTGTTACAATGAGACTTGAAGGCCTATTTATTGTTGAGAAACAATGGAAAACCCTTCACATTCCAAAACCTAACCCTAGAAGATGAAACACCAAATTGTGGGCCCCGTGTTGGGTAAATTAGTACATCAATTTCCCGGGGTCGTAACTTTGGCATACGATCTCCGTTTGACGCGTATGATAGCTCGTCAGAAAGATCTATCCGAGAACTACCATTGTTGGAATGGGAAACATCGGTCCATTACATGGACCCATGTTGCCCCTGGATTCCCCAAAAAATGTCGTTTAGGGCCTCAAAACGGCTCCGGAAGTTCAGGACCTGAAAAACTGTTAAAAATAGTAAGTTGTGCTATAATTAAGGAAACTGAAAATGCTGAAAGAGACAATGATGGGGGTCCAGATGGACTTGGCAGGTTGCCACCAATATCCACCTGGATCATTATTAGCAGGAGCATCCAACATTCAAGAATCAAAAGGTACAGAACGCACTGAAGAAATCAATCAGATAAGTATCACAGATTCTGAGTCACAATATGAAGATCTGATTTTCTATTTAAAAAATGGATACGCACCTTCTAATATTTCCTATAAAAACAAACGTGCCATTAGATTAAAAGAAAAAAACTTCATAATTGTAGATGATGTACTTTTTAGGCAGAATTATGATTCAATTTTATTAAGATGCCTAGAAAAACCTGAAGCGCAAAAATTTTTGCAGGAGCTACATGTCGGACCAGCAGGAAGACATTTTGGAGCTGTACAACAGCCCACAAAATCATTCATGCTGGATATTATTGGCCCACCCTATTCAGAGATACTCACGAATACGTAAGGAAATGCCGAAGTTGTCAAATCTCCAGTGGAAGACAAAGAAAACTAGTTTTCCCTTTGCAACCAGTCAACATTGAACAACCTTTCGAGTAATGGGGATTGGATATCATTGGGGAAATCACTCCACACTCATCCAAACAACATAAGTATATCCTTACTGCTACTGATTACTTTACTAAGTGTTTAGAAGCAATTCCTCTGAAGACAACAAACTTTGAAGCAATTATAGAGTTCATAGATCAATTCATTATTACCAAGTTTGGTGTCCCAAACACTCTTGTTTTCGATAATGCATCTTATTTCTCTCGAAATTCTATGTTTGAGTTCGCTATCAAACGAGGGTTTAAATTGAAATATTCTGCAAATTACTATCCCCAAGGTAATGGTTTAGCATAATCCACCAATAAAAATCTCGTCAAAATCATTAAGCGAACTATTAAGAAGAATCATAAAAACTGGCATAAATCTTTGATATTTGCACTATGGGCTGACAGAATAACACAAAAGGCTTCCATAGGTACTTCTCCATTTAATCCTATATATGGGAAGGAAGCGGTCATACCAACCAATTTAGTACTTCCATCTCTAGCCTTAGTGCAGTTTATTGAAGAAAGTCCCTCATCTTCTATTCAACTAAGACATGATCAAATTTTAAAATTAGAAGAAGAAAGGAAAAAGCTAGAATTATACATGCAAAACACCAACAAATTATCAAGTCATCTTTTGATTCAACTTCATCAAGTTCAAAACAATTACAAGTTGGTGATCTAGTTCTGAAATGGGACAAATCCCATGAGGATAAAGGAAAACACACTAAGTTCCAGAAAATGTGGCTCGGCCCATTTCAAATCAACGGGAAGATAGGCCATTCTACTTTCATATTGCAAGATTTATTAGATAAGAGAGATTCTCTTCTTGTTAATGGCCTTATCTTGAAAAAAAAATTCAATTGAGGAGGTAATCCCTTCTGCCTTTGTAAATATTCAATTTTCAGCAAAATTTGTGTTCATAGTTTTTAGGATTATTGGAAAATAAAGTTGTAAGATATCTTCCATTGACCTTTGCTATATTGAAAAAGTTTCTCAAAAGAAATAGTTTTGATATTTACTTTTAAAATAGAAACCTTAAACAAAAGGAAAATTTCTAGGAAATTAGGTATATTTAGATTCTGAAACCCCATTTTATTTTTGTGAAATCTTCTCGAGATCTAGAAGTATTGTAAATCATTTTAATGTTTTCAAATGGCCAAAAACGATTATCAATATAAAAACAGAAACTGATTCAATCTTAGCATCTTCAACTCTTACCCTGTCACCCATGCTCTCTTAAGGAGAAAATTGTTCATCCCATTCATCAAAGTTTATGATTACTCAAAGTGTAATTCTAAAATATATTTGATATAAAAGATAAGGGGTCTTATTACAAGCCTGCTTACCATGATCATTGGGGAATATTTCAACTGACATTACCAATACTACATACCAAAACAGGGTAATGACTTATAATTATAAGACAAGGGGTCTCATCACGAGTCAGCTTGTTCAGTTAAATTACAACTAGTGAATGACATTGTCAAAAAGTTGGCCACCAAACCAAGACAATGGCTTTTTATCTTGCAAAATAAGGAAAAAGAAAAGTGATACAAAATATGAAGGCATATTTTTGGATTCATTCTTTTAATTATACTCTGAAATGGATGAGATAATGGATGATTAAATGGTTAAAAGGTATCCCTGTCGAGACTATAAACGTTTGCTGGCAGCAGAGGCTCTACCTATGACAAATGAGTCATTATAAAGCTAAGTTGGAAAAGTTCTTTGTTTTATCATTATCAACCAATTAAGGCTAGTTTAAAACTTAGAATGTATTTAAATTTAAAAAGAGAAGAAAATAGAAAAAATAGCTATTATTAGATTTAGAATTTATGTATACCTAGTTATACTCGAATTCCCCTCTTAGATAAGATTTCTATATAAAGAAAGTTTAAGTATTTCAACATTTTTCAGATATAACTATTTCTCTGAGTGAATCGCCAATTGTTGTGTTGTACAACAACCCCCCATTTCATAAAATTTTTCTTTCTAACTATAATATGAAATGGGTCCCTTTTTGTTACACAGTAAAATGTCACTGCCATCATGTCAGTCTCCCTACTGTGCCATAAATCCACATTCACCTCACTTATGCTCTCTAAAATGGCTAAAAACCCTCTTTGCCTAAGTTAATTGAATCA
>APFE030048663.1:10022-67845 GCA_000404065.3 Pinus taeda
TGTGTTACAATGAGGCTCGAAGGCCTATTTATTATTGAGAAACTATGGAAAACCCTTCACATTCCAAAACGGACCCTTAGAAGATGAAACGCCAAATTGTGGCCCCGTTTTGGGTAAATTGGTACATCAATTTCCCGGGGTCGTAACTTTGGCATACGATCTCCGTTTGACGCGTATGATAGCTCGTTAGAAAGATCTATCCGAGAACTACCACTTTGGGAAGGGCAACATCGGTCCATGGACCCATCTTGCCCCCAGATTTCCCAAAAAACGTCGTTTAGGGCCTCAAAACGGCTTTGGAAGTTCAGGACCCGAAAAAACTGCTAAAAATAGTAAACTATGCTACAATTTAGGAAGCTGAAAGAGACAATTGTTGGGGTTTAAATGGAATAGGTTGGTGGCCACCAACATCCACCTGGATCAATGCCTCCCCATCCGTGTATGGTGAGTTGCAAGGGTGGAGCTGGGTATGTAGGAATTAAATGGGATTACACTTTTGTTGGTGATTCAATTGCTTCATATTTTGATTCGGTACCTTTGAAGGTACAAAGAAAAATATTGTTGTTGGAATGAAAAGAGTCAGAGGAGTGTTCATACTTCTCTCATTTAGCGGTTGGGGGTGATGGCCTGAAATGGGTTGTTGACCTTGGAAAATTCCACAAAAGACGATTGTCTTTCTTACATTGTCTCTCTATGCATCAACGATTGGATACTCTGTTATGCCTGGCTTTTAAGGACAAGCAAGTTCACAATTACAATAGTTTTTCTAGTCTGGAGGACATCAAGAGAATTCTAAGGAACATCAAATTTAAAATTAATGATATTGATGCTCGCCTTAGCTGGGTGAAGAATAATATGGTGTTGGATTCTGCTGTAGGAGATCTCTTTGACCCACCTGGAGACCCAACTGATACACTGTTTGCTAGTTATTCATCTCTAGATCTTATGCTTCTCATGGTGGACTAAGTCTGTTGTTGTTCTATCACTGTTGCTCTTTGACGATGGTTGAAGGTGACAACCCTTTCCTTTGTGGTTGGTCGTCTTCTTAGTGTTTGGTGTCAGAATTTTGGGTGCACAGGTTGGCCTTTGTTTAGTCACTTTCATGGTTTATATGGCATGTTTCCTTTTGCTCTATGGTTTGATGCTCTGGACGTTATGGGGATTTCTTGGTTGGCGATGGTCGTTTCCTCTTTTGTTGGTTGTTATGTTATTTTAGTATAAGAATTATGGGCATGAGTATGATAGTTATTTTGGAAGTCTATGGCTCTCTTTAACAATATATGTTTTGCTCTATGACTCTCTTTGTTAGTGATGATGAAGACTCACTCTACTAGCTTGGATATCACTGCATTTTCTTTATGTTTCTCACAACAATTGTTTAGGAATTAGGGTGATGATTTTGCTATAAGCTATGTACTCTATTCACGACCATCTTTAGGTTTGTTCTCCTGATGTATCATTATTTTTTGTTAATGAAATAAAATTTTAATATACAAAACAACAACAACAACAATAACAACAATGAGAGGTATTGTTAAAATCCAATGCATCTCACATTTTGTCTGCATTTCTACATATAGTTTTATAATATATTTTTTTAAATGTTGATTTTTTTTTGTAACTAGGTTGAGTTTAGGCTATTTATTGAATGGAAGAATGATCTACTGATAGTGGGACGTTATCACCAGGATTCTGTGAACCTCAATCGAGCTTGGACACCCATTGGAATAGTTTAGTTCCTATCAAAGTGGCTTCCATCCTCAACCCCTCCCTATGAGGTTAACCTGAGACCTAGTATGGACTAAATGCCACTCAAACCAATTGGTCTACACCTCATGGGTTAAAATGTTGAGATGTTGTGTCTATGTTCAGAATGACCTAAATATTTTAAAACAATATTGTTGAGAGACCTATTTGATGTCATTAAATATCTTAGTTTGATGTGTGAAATATTTTAAGCTAGTGCACTTTGAGTGAGCCTCTCCGTCATCACAAGGACATAAATTAAACTAGTAAAAAACAATGTTACAAATGAGTGCAAAGGTTGTATATGATTGTGTCATCTAGTGACATGTTTTGAATATGAGGAAGAGAGTATAAACAAAGACTCACGAGTAAGAAAACTCGAAAAAATAATGAACTACATTAAAAATGAAAGTGAAACTTACCATGTTTGTTTTTTTCTTCTTATATGAAAAATTTCACTAGATAATACTATTATATACAATTTGCAACATCATTATCTACTATTTTCACCTTGGTGCTATAATGATCAATATCATGGGAAATATGATTGTGTGGATGGGTGTGGGGAAGATATTAGGGAAAAAATATTATGTTTTCACTGAGGGTGGGGCTAGGGGGATATATTAGGGAAAACATAATATGTTTTTGGGTGGGGACGAGGGAGATATTAGGAAAAAGATAATATGTTTCCCCTAATCTATTTTCCCATTATGAAGGTTATATCTATCCCGACCCCCACCCACACAATATGTTTTCCCTAATATATTCTTCCACCCCACCCCATATGAATATGTATTCTTTAATATCTCCCCTTACCCCCACCCTCATACCCATGATGTGGGGAGACATGCTTACCTTAATATCTACACTCATAGTCACTCTCACACCCATGACAAGGGAAGACATGTTTTCCCTAATATTTGCCCCTATATGCCACCACCACCCTCATATGGGTGAAGCATATGGCTGGGGGTGGAGAGCGGGGAAATATTGGGGAAAACATAATATAAGAGTGTGAGTTGAGGACTGGGGAGATTATTATGTTTCCCCTAATATCTCCCCCCGCCTCATATGTTTTTCCTAATAGCTACCCTCACCCTCATATGCATAAGAGAGTGGCGTTGAAGAGAAAGTGTTTGGGAAAACATCCCACCCCCATATGAGGGCGGAGACAATATGTTTTGCCTAATACATTCCCCCACCCAAGGCTAATATATTTTCCCTAATAATTTTCCCCACCCTCACTCTCATATAGGATAAATTATTATCTTTTCCCTAATATCTCCCCAACTCCATATGTTTTCCTTAATATCTCTCCCCAACCCCACCATCACATACATAAAGAGAAATAGAATGAAGAGAAATATTAAATAAAACATATAAAAATTGAAAATAAAATAATCAAATCATTTATTTATTTGATTTATAAAAAATAATATAATATTCACGAATAAGCACAATACAAATTAAAAAATAAATAATATTTATTTAATTAATTATTTAAAAATAAAATTTTAATTTGATATGATTAATTTTAAACACTAAAACATAATTCAGTTAATTATTATAATTATTTTTCGAAATTTAAAATGCATTGCTAATACACTATATTCAAAGACCACCTATCTCTTATAGACCACCCCCTCTAACCCTTTGACACTTGCATCTTATAAGCTTCCTTTTGACTTTGTTTATCTTCTAATTCATTTTATAAAACTCCCTTTTTAATTTTATTAATCTTTTTGGGAAACTGACTAGGTCCTCTAGCATTCAGCAACGTGTGAACCCTCCAGGAAATGATTTAGTGGACAATCTGCACTTGCCATCGGCTCTTCATCGGGCCAACAAACTTTGTTGAGTTTTTTCAGTGTTATTCATTCATCATCAGATGTTAGGAGAGATGGGCCTGATCCTCAGACCTATTAGCCCCTGGATCTTCTCCGCTAGGGCCAGATGTTGATTTACTTCATGCATTGTATCTTTTATAAAAGACCGTTTGGTTCTCCCGCTTTGTATATACATCAGTGTACTCAACAGTGCCTTTAACCTATTTTATAGTCATTAGTTAGACATAAATATAATTATCTTATCTAACAAAATAATATTTCATGACATTAACTTGGTTCCTAATATCACAACACCCCAAACAACCCATAAACAATATCCTTCGAAACATTAACTTCCTTTCTAATTTAATGCATCTCAAAACCCTCATTTGACTATTGATACCTCCTTAAAAAAAAAAGCCTCCTCATTGTCCCCTCTCACTAGAGCAAGTCAATGTAGCATGAAACTAAAGGAACAAGCGAGTCTCTCATGAAACTTGAAAAAAAACACACCTACTTATGTATCAAGTTTTATGGGACCAGTGCCTTGTGTTATTTGATTTATCCTAAATAACGTATTTCTAAAAGTCATTTATTAATTTATTATTCTTGATGTTGACTTCAAATTGAAATATCAAATAAATTGAAAATAAATAAATTAAAAACCCTAAATGTTCCTGCCTTTCACCCTCCCACGCTATTCAAATGTTGTGCGTGCACTAGTATAATAGATGACTCTGGGCCACAATTTCTAAGGTCCTGCGTCCGACTACCTCGGAGCATAAAATTCAACAGAAACCCCGAATCTCCCCGATCAGCCCGATCTCTCCGATCTCCCTATTGTAATCGTTGCAGAAGAACGAAACAAGCGGAGGAAAAATAATGCGACGATCGCAGTTAAAAACGGCTTGAGAGTGAAAGCAGTGCAGTTAGTGTTGTGAAGCGCAAGGATCGGGCTGGGTTGCGTGGAGTAAAGAAGCCCTCAACGTGAGCTTAAAGCTACAAATAGTTTTGAATTTCTCATAATAGTATATACATTGCAGAGGGCCGAATCTTATCGCTTCCATTTACAATCAATGGATCGTTTGCAAACTCCTCCACGGGGAATTTTCAAGCACTCGTTTGAATTTGGGGACCGATGGGGATTAGAACAAAGGTTTCTTCGGCATCTGAGATAGAGCGGATGCGGAGCAAGCGAAACAAACACAAAAACGCCCCCAATAAACGCTGAAAAAATCACCAGGGGGCGTGAGAAAGAAAAATAAGAGAATATACGGGTTCGGGGTTCGTTTAGCTGAGGTCCTGTTAAATTTAGCGGGGGGTTTTGTTTGTGAATGGGCACGACGGGGGCAAGGTCGTCAAAGCGGGGGTCGGGGGATGGAGGGGGGATCGGGCGACATTACAAATTTCTCAGCTTTGTGTCCGGGGCTTACTACATTAGAAACCTCGTTTCGAAGAAGAGGAGGAGGCTCGTCGAGGCTGGATTTGATCTCGACATGTCGTATATCCGATCGGCTCGTGGCCATGTCATTCCCGGCCGAACATATGCGGGCGATGTACAGGAATCCGCTCTGGCAGGTCAAGAGAGTGCTCGAAATGCGCCATGCCGGACATTAAAAGGTGAGTGAGTGTCAATGTTCTTTAAAAAAAAGTAAAATTCTAAAATGGAGAGTTTGCTGTAGAAAAAGAAAACAAAGCCCCTAAGGCAAATTCTCATTTGATCTGGTAACAGAGAGTTTTATTTTCAAAAGAAATTGCTGTAAAGTGTGATTTATAGTTAAATCTTATGTTTTTCGCATGATGTTTTTTACATGAAGCGTTTAGTTTCTGTCTTCGGATTGGATTGTTTCTCTTAGCATATAGGACAAATAATCCGCCTTCGGAGAGCTTTTAGAGAGCACCTTAAAAACATTTAGTATCCATTCTTCATACCAGATCCATCTTTTGTAAAATTGCCAGCCTTTGTTCATATTGCGCCTTAAAAAGTGAAGTGCATTCTACAGTCCAGAGCATAGTGGGGATCCGTGGGGTAATCAGTCAACTTTACAGTCCAGGTCATGATGGGGTGATCCACCAATGGTCTGTTGTGTGCATTGAAAATTGACTCAAGTGTAGAACCGTCTAAGGATGCTTCTGATGTGCACCTCAGGGTTGCGAAGCTTGAGGATACATATCTCTGCCTACACAAGTTTGAACAAATGACCGATGCATCAAATATTGGAACTCTAAAAAATGGCAATCTTGAGCATGGCAACTTAAGATGCATATCAGACTCAGGATTAGATGGTTCTCGATGCTCTGCTTGTTTGAATTAACGTTGTCAGCTGCTGTAAGGACCGAGGTTTTGATTCTGATTTTGAGCTGCAAAGGTTTGTGGCTGAAATGGTACTCCACATTTATTAGGTGCCCATTTTCTCCCTGTGGCTAAAGGGGTCTGCACCATCCTTATAGGTTTTTCAATCATCACAGTTTATCTGTTTATGATTTCATCCTTGGTCCAGTTGACCAGGGGCACTCCTAAATCATTTTTTTCAGGAGGTTCCCGAAAAGTCGCTCAAAGGGGGAAGATGTGAATTGTAAAAGTCTCTTTGCTAGGAGGCTGACTATTATGATCCCAAATGCTACCTGATAGTAGATTGACGTTACTGAAACAATAGATCAAATTCATCTAGGTTTACAATAATGGTTTCTGCAAATTGTAAAATAACAGATTCTAGATAATAACAGCAGTAGATTCAGCAACAGTAGGAGTAATAACAACATTTGTTTATTATAAAATACAGGACAGTAAATCTTTAGAGTAACAGTCTTAATGGTAGATATAATTTTTGGATTGAACAGAACTAATAATGAATCTTAACAACACAAGATGCTACCCTGATATGGTATAATTGCAAACTCAGGGCCAGAATATGTAAAGTCAGTATGATCTTTGCACTTGACCCAATCAGTCTCCCACCGACCACCTGCAAGAAAACCAAATTCCGCACATACACGTTATGTAACTTAAAGGCCTATTTGGAAATCATTGTCCCACTCTTAGAGTCTTTCTTACCCGTTCGTCCCTTGCACGTGAAATAAATTCTATAAATGTTACTAACTCCTAAGCTAGTCTATTCAAAGGCTGCCATACAGCCTCTAAATTGCTGTTAACCTATGTGTAACCCATTTAACATACTCATGCAAAACTGGGTGTCCAGACTTAAGTTCTTTACTGATGATCGTGAAGATTAACATTCTTCTTTTGGCTGAAAGTGCGGTATGAATGCAGGTGCTGCATATACAGCAGACAATCCAGTGTCTTCATTCCTAAGTGCTGGTATCCAGCCACCATTCATGTTGGTAACAGTTGTATTATCTGTGGGCATCGTGATTGAAGTGAAGACACTGGATATTCGTCGATCATTGTTCCACCCCTGCATGCACCACAGAGATATATCAGGCCTACCTGTATGGACGTCAGCTAGTTTGTTCATAGCTCTGTTTTGAGGGTAGAGATTAATGTGCTATATCTTGATTTCTGTCTAGGTACTTGAAAATGATGTGGATGGATTTTGCAAGAGAAATATTTTCCTGTTGTGTTTTTTGGTTTTCCTGTATGTGTTTTGGAGATTTGCAAGCTCGGAGACTTCTGTATGTTTCTCTAACTTTAAAAATATGTATCACCGCCTGCAAATGCTAGAATAACTTGGAATCTTGGGCACCACTCAATGAAGTTGGGGATGGTGTCCAAAACAGTCTGGCTGTTATCAGCGCTACAGCTCTATAAGATATTAAGAAACATGTGAGATGATTAAAAAATAGACGAGACTTTTTTTGTTGAATAGCTTAGGGTTAGGGTTTTTATTTCATTTTTATTTGCCAAGCTGGACCTGTAAGGGCACACTACTGGTTGAGTGGGTGACGAAACAGGCCTGCCACAGACTTGTTTTGCTGCACACTGGGGACACTCAGACATCCCCGATTTTGGCAGGGAATTCAACAGGGATGTTTGGAATGCCCCCAACATCCTGGAAGCCGTTCCTGGCCAAAAGGGGACGTCCTTCTCACCCCCAAGGACCCTGGAAAAGGAAATGGGTCACCAAGGTGTGGAGTCGAGTTAGTGTTTTACATAGCTTCTAAATTCTGTATAACGACAGAGGAAGAAACATTATTTACGCAATGGTCTTCGAGTTACGTCTGATTCTATGACCCTTCATCGTCAGGCAAAACTCATCTAACTTGTAAAATATATTCTAAGCATGTATGTCAAACTCATCTAACTCGTAAAATCTATTCTAATCATGTATGTCATGCCGGACATATAGTTGATTCCTTAAAGGCCATCTATTGATTACTATGACTATAAATTTAAGCGTGATATTTAGACATCTCATTATATGGCCGTTACTGTCTAATCATGTTGACATACTTCTGTGTTTGCTGCCTTTCATCACCCAGTTTATTCTCTCTATTACTGTTGTCGTCTGAGGTAGTCTGAAACACAGATTTTAAAACTTTGGTATTTCTGCTTCAGTTTTCTACAGACTAACACTAACCAAATTTTAGGCTTGTTAGGCACAGCATGAAGAAAATATCATGATGTCGAATGAATTATTAAGCACCGCTCTCTGCTTACTTCAACAAGATGCTAATGGCAGTATAATTTTATGTTTTGTGCCTCTATTATTTTATATTGTAGCTTGAAGTTAAGGCTTATACTTACTTCGGTTTCATGACGTTGGTAAATGTAACAGGAATCAATTTGCTGATAATTTAAACTCATGCATTTTTTTTGGTAAAACACTCAAATATATTTCTCTTTAGACTTGGGCTCTTAAGAGTGTTTTCTTCTCGGTTGGCTGTTGTTGCAGGTGTACAATCTCTGCATAGAGGAATCACATGATCCGGCACATTTTCATGGTTGTGTGGAAGTTTCCCCATTCGATGACAACCATGTACCCCCTTTGTCAATGATGAAGTTGTTTTGTGAGAGTGTACATTCCTGGCTTTCGAGTGATCCTCAAAATGTTGCAGTTATACATTGCATGGTAAAAATGATACTTTTGCGCTCATACCTTCTGGTATATTTCCCTGTTGTTGTTGTTGTTATGGTAGAGGCCTGGAGAAAATGCAAGTCCTTTGCATTTTGCTTGTATAATGCTGACAGCCAAATTTATGGGTGCTCTCTTCCATCATTTCCTGTAAAGCTCATTGGTACCCTAAATAATGAATGAGTGCTTTTGACAAGCTAAACTTGTGTCAGAATTACTCTGTTACTTATCACGATTGTTTTCTCATCTTCCGTTGGCAGGTGGGTAAAGGCCGAACAGGTTTGATGGTATGTGCATACCTTGTCTACACAGGAATGTCGGCAGATGATGCACTTCAGTTGTATGCAGAACGTCGAACAAGTCATAATGAGGGGGTATGCTTCTTTTGCGAATCTTCTGTACTTGGGGTGAAATTTGAATTATATAATTTACAAAGATCCATGGAAATTAATCTTTTTTTTTTTCTACTCCCCAGGTTTCTATTGCAAGTCAGCGGCGTTATGTAGGGTACTGGGCCAAGGTGCTTTTGTTCCAAAGTGGGACACGCCTTGGTCCTCCTGAAGTGCACCTACGTCCTGTTAAAAAAAGAGAATTAAGAAGGATTCGCTTGTATGATACTGTCAACCTTAGTTCGGTCCTGTTTGTCGTTTCAGAGTTAAGAGAGGTACAAGCTGGAAATCTTAATTGTGCATTTGACTTACATTTCTGCCAAATGGATCACATGCATGTCCAAGATGAGGCAATTTGCATTTGTTGTTGGCACCTTTAAAATAGGTACTTTAAAAAAGGCTGCATCAAAGCGAGATGTTCCTCAAATTCTCATTTTTCTTCATTATTTTCTGTTTTCTTATCCTTTGCTCCTAAGTTACGAGGAAATGGAAACAGATTGGGATCCAGATTCAGATCCGGATATGGATCCACCTTAGATTTGAAAAGTTAGGATCCGGATACCACGTAAAAAAACACAATTATATATAGATATATATTTAAAAACAATTTAAAGATACAAATCATTAAAAACAATTTAAAGATACAAATAAAAAACATTCATTAGATAATTTATAAATCTGAATATTGAAATCATGATGCATCATGCTCTATAAAAAGGATAAATTTTAAATATAAAGTTGGGTGTCTCATTAATAATGACTATTGATATTATCTGGAGTAGGTTTAACTATATGTTTAAAAATAGGTGTACATGCTTATAATTTGAATATTTCAACTTTACATCGTGATCAATCTGTCTTCATGGTAAATGAATATTCATGGTAAATGAATATTGTACACTGTTTGAGAACATGCTATCTTCACCAAGAATTGGAATTAATCTAATTAAATTATTAATCACAAAGTTATCCTTTCTACACTATTAAATATTAACTATGTATTGGCTCAAAGCTTTTATATTAACATTATCAAATATTGAAAATTAAAATTTTGATGTGTTTGGCCTTTCCTGCTAACATTATCCTGTGCTATACAGTCTGTAGGTAATTAATAACTTACATAACTATACAGCCTACAGATTAATTACTAATAAGTAATCTAAATAAACTCTAAATGGAATATTTATTTTTTTAGAGTTTCAAACAGGTGACACCTATCCCAAAAACAAAAAACAAAAACCAAAACTTTAATGTTATTTGCTTGGGCTCTGGCTTGTGAGGGCTAGCTGGCATAGGATACATTTCCAGATTTGAAGAATCTATTTACGTGGCAGATCCTACACGGATCTCGGGATCCATATGTGTATCAGTATCCAAAATCTGGATCCGCAGATCCAGCATCAAAACCCTGTGGATCCGGTAACACAGCTTTGCACATAGATGTAAACAAAACTTACAGTTTTGAAAGCTTCAGAAACACACTAAAATGCAAATTGATAGCACAATAAATATTGGAAATGGAATGTTTTTCTTCGTCATGATTAAATCAGTTTCTTACTGTTTCGCTGTAAGGGCATTGGCTTATTGTAAAACATCAGATTAGCATTATATTCTGTTGCAGTTTGTTCCGTCCAGTCACCAGAATGTTGTTCTGGATATTTATGTACTTGTGGCATCATTAAAGGTTTCTTTAGCAGGAGTTTTAAACATGTAATGAAATTGTAGGAGTAAAAAGGCTTCTCAATGCATTCATAAAAGTTATATGCACTTTATTTTCACATGTTATGGATGTTTTTCATGTTCGTACAGGTACCATCGCAACTGTATCAACCAGCAGTAGAAATTGCCCGTAACTACTGCAGGCCTGTCAAAAGGGGCTACTGCAGGACTAGCAGCCCAAGATATTATCTATCTTTCTTGGGCAAGGATGAGGATGGGAGGAAAATTGACCAAGAGCAACCCCATGTTGTTGTGCAAATGGATACAGAGCGCTCTGTGAGCTACAAGAAAACCTGTCTGGATTACTATTTTGAAAAGCCTCTACAAGTACGATATTGTAATTCTATTGAACCATTTCTTTGGATATTTTAATGCTAGTGACGTTTTTGGTGAGATAATATTGAATTATTGTGGATTTGACAGGTTGCAGGAGATGTAAGGGTGGTTTTTTATGAAAAGAGTATAGGCGGGAGGTTATTTTATGCATGCTTCAACACTGCGTTTATTACAAACAGCTTACTACAGGTATCCCAAGCTAGATTGTTGCAAGATGAACATATTCTAAAATTCTGTAATTTCTGTGGAAGTAACATGAATAATTACTGTAATTTATGCATACGCATGCGTTTTTGCAGTTCTCTCAGCAAGACCTGGACAAAGTAGGATGTAAAGGAAAATCTATATGTGGGCCAGGTTTCTGTGTGGAGTTATTTTTCGAACCTTCTGAATCTCAATACCCAGGATTGCCTTGGCACGAAAATACTGAAGATTCTTTCTAACCCATATTTAAAGACCAACAATTCTGTTACCAAACCTAATCAATGTCAGCTGACCCGAGGACTAAAAATTACCCGTCACAAGGCTTAACAGCAAACAATGTTCTACAAATAACACAAAGCCTAACCATACTGGGAGCTTGTATCATTACAATTTCTGTATTGCTTTTTCTTAACTAGGATAGTCTTTATTTATCGTCACTTTGCATGGCAAAGCTTGGTCAACTTGCTTCATTCTGGCAACCTTTCAGTCAATGATAACTCAGGGTGTCTTCCATCTTACTCGCAGGGAGACGCATACAGACATAAAGGGCGCTATATTGTAGTTTAAATAGGTCACTGATCAAGAAAGAAACGAAACTGAATACAACCATACAAGAAACTAAATACAACCACACAAGTAAAACTTAGGATTTCCGTGGTAAAACCTTGACAGGGTGTCAAGGAAACATCCACGGGGCAAGGGATTGGAATCTCTATTCAATCAATAAATGATTCTCAATACAATAGTTAGGGCATTCATCATTTTTATATGAGTCTCCTCAGTGACATAACTGCTGATTCGGTATGAAACTAGCTTGTCAATAACTAATACAATTTTACTTAAATTCACATTAATTAGTTGTCAATTATCAACAAACTCCACCTTGACAGCAATTTTCCTAATCCCTTGCCCATGCCCATTCATCATCTCTTCTGCAAGCCAAGAGAAGCCAAACACCATTGCAACTTCTCTACTGTAACTGACTTTGTGAATATGTTTGCACAATTCTGCTGTGTATGGACATTTTGAAGAGCTACTTTTCCGCCATCGATCACATCTGAGAAAATGATACCTTACATCAATGTGCTTGGTTCTGCTGTGATAGGCAGGATTTGTAGCCAAGTGAATAGCACTCTCACTTTTACAAAGTACATTCACTTTCTCTTGCGTCCTTCCAATTTCATCAAGTAGACCCTTTAACCAGATTGCTTCTTTACTAGCATCTGAAGCAGCTATATATTTTGCTTTGGTAGTGGACAACGCAATTGTTTCTTGGAGCTTTGACATCCAACTAATTGCTCCACCTGCAAGAGTAAAGACATAACCTGTAGTAGATCTTCTTTTGTCCAAATCACTTGCATAATCAGCATCTACATATCTGTAGACTGATTCTTCACTACCATTAAAGATGATGCAATGGTCACTCGTGCCTCTTAGATATCGAAGCACCCATTTCACCGCTCGCCAATGTTCTTCACCTAGATTTGCCATGAACCTGCTGACAACTCCAACTGCATGTGAAATGTCAGGTCTTGTAGATACCATCGCATACATTAAGTTGCCTACAACATTTGCATATGGTACATGAGACATACTCTGTTTTTCTTCATTAGTTCTAGGACTCAAGACCGAAGAAAGCTTAAAATGGGAAGCTAATGGAACATTAACAGGTTTCACATTGTTCATATAGAATTTTTCAAGTATTTTCTCCACATACTTCTATTGTGCTAACCAAAGCTTACCATTTTTCTTGTCTTTGTGTATCTCCATGCCCAATATATATTTTGCTGCTCCAAGATCCTTCATATCAAACGTCCTAAAGCACTGGGCTTTTAACCTATTGATCTCTTCCATGCTTTTGCTTGCAATAAGCATATCGTCAACATACAAAGCTAAGATAATGAATATGCTATTGAAACTCTTGAAGTATACACAATGATCATACTCACTTCTAATAAAGTTTTGGCTCACCAAGAAGGAATCAAACTTCTTGTACCATTGTCTGGGAGACTGCCTCAGACCATACAATGATTTCCTGAGCTTGCAAACTAATCTTCTGCTGCAACCTTGTACAAAACCTTCTGGCTGTTCCATGTATAACTTTTCATTCAAATCACCATGTAGAAACGCTTTTTTAACATCTAACTGTTCTAACTCAAGGTTAAGTAACGCAGTTAGTGCCAACACAGTACGAATAGAAACAAGTTTTACCACTGGTGAAAAAATCTCATGAAAGTCGATACCTTCAACTTGAGAATACCCTTTTGCTACCAGTCTCGCCTTATACCTTTCGATACTTCTATCAACTTTCCGTTTCAGTTTGAAGACCCATTTGCATCCAACAATACTTCTCCCTTAAGGAAGTTCTACAAATCCCAGGTATTGTTCTTAGCTAAGGAATCCATTTCTTCTTCCATAGCCGATTTCCATTTTTCGCTATCCGTATCATTTGCTGCATCTTGATGACAAGAAGGTTCCCCATCTTCAATAATCAAAGCAAAAGATGAAGCACAATCTTCATACCTTTTGGGAGTTTTTCTTTCCCTTGTAGACCTTCTTAGAGTCACTGGTTGCTGAACTAGTTCAGAAACTTCAACAACTTTTTTTGTAGCTTCAACATCTTTTTTTCCAGAAGTCCCTTTTTCCTTTTGATTGTCACCAAAAGGTCTAGCCTCCAATTGAATTTGTTGATTTGGTGATACCTGTTCTTGTTTAATTATTTCAACATTTGATTTTAACAGAGAAGATTCATCAAATGTTACATCTCTACTAATGACTATCTTTTGCGATGTAGGATCCCACAACCTGTATCCTTTGACCGCATAGTCATACCCAACAAAGACATAACATTTCGATTTTGGATCTAATTTTGAACGCTGTTTTTTAGGAATAAGAGCATAAGCATCACAACCAACACCATTTTGGTGAGGAGTATAAACAACAGTTTTGTGTCTAACAATTCCTTCATCCTTACAGTATTGTTCAAATTCTATTGAAGTAAATTCACCACCATTGTCAGTTTTTAAACATTTAATTGATTTCCCTGTTCTTTTTTCTACCATTGCTTTAAATTGTTTAAAAACATTAAATACATCTGTTCTCTTTTTCAGCGTAAAGATCCAAACTTTACGGGAAAAATCATCAATAAACGTTAAAAAATATAGAGCACTTCCATATGATACAACAGGAGATGGTCCCCACAGATTAAAATGAATATAGTCTAAAATATCTTTACTATTATGGTTTCTAGTTTTAAATATCTGTTTACACTGTTTTCCATAAACAATGTTTACAGAAATCCAACTTCAAAGATTTCAGATCGGGAAGAGATCTACGTTTCATCAGTACTGAAGACCTTTCTCGCTCATGTGACCCAATCACTAATGCCATAGGTAAGTACATTTTTTTTTTGACATGATCGCTGCTTCACTGACCTGAGTACTTCCTTTGAGTCTGTAAAGATTTTCGACCTTTTCTGCTTTCATAACAACTAAGGCGCTTTTAAAGACTTTCAACATTCCATTATGCCCTGTAAACTTATAACCATCCGAATTCAACACTCCCAAAGAAATCAAATGTTTCTTCCATTCAGGTACATGTCTAACACTAATTAATGTTCTAACTGTGTTATCATACATTTTAATCTTGATATTTTCCATCCCAATAATATGACATGATACATTATTACCCATAAACACAGAACTACCATTTACATCTTCATATGAAGTAAACCAATTTCTGTGCGGACACATGTGATGAGAAGCACCAGAGTCTAATAGTCAGCTTTCAAAACCCTGAGAGACATTACATACAAGTGAAGTTTCATCTATCATACATAATTCTTCAGCAGATAAAACTTTGTCTATCATACTTGAATTAACCTGATTTGCTTCCTTCTTCGGGTCATCAGACTCTTTTCGTTTTCAACAGTTTTTCTTCAGGTGTCCAATTTTATTGCAGTGCCAACATTTTTCCTTACACTTCTTTCCCTTTGATTTAGATCTGGAAGACCCCATTGTTTTTTCTCCTTTTTCCTTTGACCGCCCTCTAGCTATCATGACTTCTGATGCAGCTGTTTCAGTACTGGATTTTCTTCGTACTTCTTCAGATAAGAGAGCTCCCACAACTGATTCAAATTTCAAAGAATCAGCGGTGCTCAAATTGATTGAAGTTACGAAGTGGTCCCATGACTCGGGCATAGAACATGACAAAGTTATAGCTTTGTCTTCTTCTTGAATTTTAACTTCCATATCTAATAATTGACATATAAGTGTATTAAAAACATTTAAATGTTCTGCAATATTTGAACCCTCATTCATTTGAAGACTGTACAATTGTTTTTTCAAATAAATTCTATTGGTTAACGATATAGTTTTTCCCATAACCCTGAAGTTGTATTTTCTTCAACAATGTTGAAGAGAACTTCATCCGCCAGGCATAACTTAATGGTACTGAGAGCTTGGGCATACAAGTCCTCCTAGTCTGAATCAGTCATGTTTGCAGGTTTCTTATTTACCCTGTCCAAAGCTTTGTGTAACTCTTGTTGCACCAACAAATCCCTAACTTTTAGTTTCCATAGAGCAAAGTTGCTCTTGCCGGTGAATTTCTCCACCTTGAACTTTGCATTCGACATCTTGGCCATTTCTTTCCTCCTAAGGTTTTGTTCTTTCAACTAGGGTTTCTTTCAAAAAATTGTTTTGATTGTCTTCTTCCAACAAAGGATTTTCCAAGTTTTAAATTTTTCCTACTTCAGTTTTCTAGAAAAATTTCTCAAATTCCTCAACAAAAAATTCAGAATTTTTGACCTAGAAAACCTACAACATTTTTTTGAAAATTCCTTTTGTTTAATTTTAGTTTCTTGAAAGAAAAAAAACTTTGTTTTTCGATTTAAAGTAAACCCTTTAACAAACCTTGAATTTATTCACAAATTTTGCTGGAAAAAAAATACCCGGCCTTCCAAGATGATCACTCTTCGACGGGTAGTTTTCATGCAGCGTTCACCAGCATCTTCTTTCTTGCAAACTGCTCTTTGAGCTTTGGACAATGCACATGCAGAGAGCAGAAATACAAGCAGCGGCTCTGGCTTCCTTGACCAACACGCAGAGTGGATAGCCTCTTTGTAAGCAGCAAACGGGCCTCCTCGCCAGTCCACGCAGTTCTCAGGTACAACTCTTCCTCTGGCGGCAAATTCTTCCTTTGGATAGCGGCAGGCTTCCTCGACGAAATATTGCATCTGGACACGCCAGCGAACACACGCAGATACGGAAAAACGGCTCCTCGCTCCGGTTCTAGATAGGGCCGGTGGTTCACACTGGTTCACATGTAGATACCTTCTGGACAGGGCTAACAATGGGCATGCAGTGTTGCCTTCCTGCTCTCCTCGATGCAAATCCCTGCTCTCCTCGATGCAAACCAGCAGACACCAGGCCTCCTCGCCATAGGGCTAGCAACGAGCATAACCCCACGTAGAGAGCAGAGAGCTCTGGTCCACGCACATGCAGAGAGCTCTGGTCCACGCAGCTCTGGTCAAGGGTTGCTCCTTGATGGTTCTGTACAATGCCTCTACGTAGGTTTTGGGACGCAGAGAGCACGACTCTGAACGGGCAGCAACAGTGGTCCACGCAGAGACTTCTGGTCTTTAACACTAGCAACCGTTCCACCGAAACAAATGACCCAGCGAACCCTCTTTTGATTTCTTTCACTTTTTCTTGTGCAACGTCTCCTCAACTCAACTCATCTTGGCCTTTGATACCATTTGTAGTTTAAATAGGTTTCTGATCAAGAAAGAAACGAAACTGAATACAACCACACAAGAAACTAAATACAACCACACAAATAAAATTTAGGATTTTTGTGGTAAAACCTTGATAGGTTGTCAAGGAAACATCTATGGGGCAAGGGATTGGAATCTCTATTCAATCAAAAAATGATTCTCCTTACAATAGTTTGGGCATTCATTATTTTTATATGAGCCTCCTCAGTTACATCACTGCTGATTCGGTATGAAACGAACTTGTCAATAACTAATACAATTTTACTTAAATTTACATTAATTAGTGGTCAATTACGAACATATACCTCAAAGTTGTGCAGGCATGCTTATGGTATATTTTGTTGATTCGCTTATATCTATAATGATTAGTGTCAAATGGTCAATTTATTGGGAAATTGACAATTTATTAGTTTCGTGAGAAATTGAACTTTCATGGTTTGCCTGCCAACATTTACTGTAAAACTTGATTTTATTGCCCATATATCCATTCAAAGTACAGTATTATCATTTTTTGGAGAAATTGAACTAAGTGGGTGGTTGCCATATCACTATCTTTACCGTGAACCTTGACCTTATTGACCATATGCCCATTTCAAAGTGCAAAACATTCCAAATTTCTTTTATCTTTTTTGAAGTACAATGGAGGACACTGAAAAGTAATCACCTAAATCATCTTTCAAATGAAGAATTTAGTTAAATTGTTTCTACGCGTGTCTATTGACACGGACTGGCAGATTGAGGCTGTCGACCGTCTATGATTGTGGAGGGCAGATTACAATTGTTTGGTGTTTTGCCTTGACAAGATTATGGGTCCCACAACTTCAGGTGGCTTCTTAACGCAGATCATGGGCTGCCTGGTGAGGTGACATGGCCCCATTGCTTGGTTGCGGAGTGGAAACTTAAAGGTTTTTTTTTAAATGTTTTAAATTATAAAATATTTATGAAGAAAAATAAAATGCATTTTATCTCTATGATATTTCAAAAGTAATAATAACAATGGAATATAAATAATGTCTAAAATTTATATTTCTAATCAAAATATATATTAAAAAAAATTAATATCAAATTAACTGAAATATATTATATATATGTTTTATAATTTTTTTTAATTAATTAATTTTTGTTTTTAAGGTTATGGTTAAGTTGGATACCAAATTAGTGTATGGTTTTTTTTGTGGGATAAGGGACTTGTTTATGTATAGCAATTTTATTGTGAAAGTCTATGAAGATGTACATATTCTACTTTTTGGATTTGAATCTACAATCTCTTCTAATGAAACATATATTCTTAACTATTAGGTCTACTCAAGATGTACTTATAATCTATTTGTAAGGTATTGGTAATGCTAGACACCAAATTGATGTATGAGATCCTTTTGTTGTGGGGGACAAGGGATCTACCTTTGTGTATCAATTTGATTGCTAAAGTCTCTTGTCCCACAAACAAGGGGTCTTGTACATCAATTTGATTTAAGTCTACACGTGTCTCAAGTTAGTAGCTCGAGTGGTTTGGAGCACAATTTGTTCTCTCATCCTCCTAGGTTCAATTCTAAGTGACATGTTTGGCCTGTTGTGATAAGGCTCAAAGATTAGGGGACCTCGAGAATAGATCTCACTTAGGTGGCTCAAGATGTCTAAGCTCTTATTAAGTCATAGTTCATGGGTATTTCTGTCTTGTTGGTTGGATATACTCTTGGGGTTATAAAAGCAATGAAACTAGAAGGTTTGATCGTGGACATTGCCCAAATTACTTCAACGAGTTATCGATTCACCGCTATAAAAAAAAGGAAAGAAAGAAGTATACCAAAGTATATATACTCTCCCTTTCTAAATTTGAACATATAACTTCTATTGAAGTAATACCTTGACTTATCATTAAACTTAATATTAATTATATATATTTAAAATTAAATATTTTTATCTTTAAGAAAATTAGATTAAAAAGTAAATAATATATATAATTTTTGAAAAAATTAAAATATTATATGATTTAAATTTTAAAAAAATCATCAAATTTTAATTATATAATTTTACTTAATTCTGAAATTTTAACAATGATTATAAAATTTTGAATAGTGTACTAATTTCAACCGTGAGTATTTTGAACAACATCTAAAAAGTTTTAGAAATGATCTCCCACATTAATTGTTTTATTGCATGTCTGATTTCTACTTTAATGGTGTTTATTGCATGTCTCATTTCTAATTTACTAGCCTGTATTATATGGACAATTTTTCATTAGATGCAATACTTCCATGATGAGAAATTTTCATGAGATGGAATACACAAAAGTTGATGAAGTTGTTGTTGTTTTTTCTTTAATTGGTATAATATATATATTGTTGTGTGGTTCATTGTACCAAAGATCGACACTAGTTACATCTATTGAAAACTCACTTGCATCTAGGTGAGCAAGTTATCTTCCATATAGAAATGTCTTACAAGGAGCAAGCATGTCAATATCGGTGCGATTAGACTCCGAATGGGGATGATAGTAACAATTCCTCCCTATCTCTCAAACTACACCCTTTACCATTTGATGAAGTTTATTGTGTTTTTTTAATATAAAATAAAATAATATATTATATATTATATATTATATTTAATATATATTTTTATTAAATTAATTAAAAAGTTCAAGTTTTTTTTATATAAGATTGAAATTATGTAATGATAAAACAAAAGAAAAAGGGGAAATAAGTGTAAGAGAGTTATTTGTAGCTCCAAAGAGAAAGAGAAGTCCACACTGCCTTGACACCATGATCAATAACAAAGTTGAAGTTTATACTCTCTTGTAAGGATTAATTTGGTCTAAAAGTTAAATGAACATTCCTATTGTGTAAGGAGACTTTTGTCTAGTCATCAAGCATATTATTTTCAATGCTAATTTCATACACGTTTTCCATTTTGGAAAGGATACAACAAAATTGTTGTGACTTTAAAGCAATGAATCAATACAATATACTTTGAGAACATAACTCGATGGTGAATTTTAAAGCCAATAAAGCCTCCGGGAGCAAAGGGGGAACATTATATATCAATGTTTGAGTATATGTTCAATATGTATCTTAACCAATCTCCCTCACTACACATCATCAATTCAAGGCAAATGATGTGAATCATGACAGGTCATTCTCACATAGTAAGTAGTGGGGGATAAAACTCAACCACCCTTGTTACACACTCCTCTTAACTACCATGAACCGTAATGAAGGCTCAACTTCAAATATCAAACATCAAGGTGGGATATTAGCATTGTCATTCACGATCAAAGCCGTTACCACATTTTTGGTCTCTTGTAAGGGGTTCAATGTTTTGTTTTGGTAAGCTTGGGCACTTTGGTTGAAGTCTTCCATTATTGTCAATTGGAATCACACATCTAGCTAAGTCTATTGTCATTTTTAACATAGAAGTATTCTTGTCATTTTCAATATAGAGGTATTCTCTTTGCCTACTCATTGTTTGAAGTTTGAATCAGACTTCTTAGTTTTAGTAGCCAATGGGTTCATAGATTGCTTCTATCAATGATGGGCATATGTTCAATCCATGCCTTAACCTTATTCCTTACCACACACCATGAAATCATCGAGGAAAATGGTGTGAAGCATGACAAGCCATTTTCACATAGTAAGGATAGGGGGGATAAGACTTGACCACACTTTAACCATGCTCCTCTTAACTCCCATGATGCCTAAAGAAGGCTTATCTTCAAGTATTAGGGGTCAAGGTGGGATAATGGTGTTGTAATTCATGGTAGAAACCATCACTACATTTTCAGTCTTTGGGAAGGGGTTCAATGTTTGGTTTTGGTAAACCTTGACAATTTGGTTCAAGCCCTTCTCCATTAGTGTTGATTGAAGTTGGACATTTAGCCAAGTCTATTATCATTTTCAACGTACATGTATTATCTTTTCTTGTTCACTATTTCAAATTTGAATTGGATTTTTTAGCTTTATAAGCAATCTATAGGTCCATAGATTGTGTCCATCAATGATCAGGCATATGTTCAATCCATCCCTTAAACCATCTCCCTCACCACAAACCATCAAATCGTCAAAGCAAATGGTGTGAAGTGTGACAAACCATTCCCACATAGTAGATATGGGGGGATAAGAACCAACCACCCTTGTAACACGAGGATAACTCCCATGATCCCTAATGAAGGCTCAACTTCATAAATTAGGTGTCAAGGTGGGATAATGGCATTGCATTCATAGTGGAAGCCATCACCACATTTTTAGTTTTTGGGAAGTTTAGTGTTTGGTTTTGGCGAGTCTTAACACTTTGGTTCTACCCCTTCTCCATCAATGTTGGTTGAAGTTGTACATCTGGCCAAGTTTGTTGTCATTCTCAACATTGAGGTATTCTCTTTACCTCATCGTTTTAAATTTTAATTGGATTTTTTAGTTTTAGAAGCAATCTATGGGTTGAAACTGGCAAGAACAAATTAGGCTTAGGACAATTGGTATTATTTCTTTGGTTGATGTTTTCTCCCTCTCAATCTCGTAATTTAGAATTTGGAAGTTCTCATGCAGAGAAAATGGATTACAAAGAATAAAGGGAAGCATGCTTCTCTTTGCAGGGGCATTAGGACTTAGTCAACACATTGAATTTTGATTTTTAGTCCTTTCTTGACGCCTTGGGAAAAGCATGAGAGTAGCTTTAGTGCTAATGTTGAAAAGCTAATGAGTATGTTGTTGTAGCAAAAAGTAGTGGATTCTTTGCAATCAGTGGTTCAAGAGCTCAAACACAATAAAGGAGTAGTTACAATAGAACAACATGATGAATCACCAATAGGCCTCAATGTATTCAATTGGCACTTGCATTGTGTTGAATTTTGGTAGTTATAGTCGGTATTCTTCAATCACATTAGCCCACAAAATTAAAAGAAGCAAAAATTCAAATTTGGATTCAAGTCGGCTTCAAAATAAAGAGGGAAAATTTAAATTTAAAATTATGAAATTATCTCCAAAAGTAAAGTTGGCCTAGCTACGAGACACTAATTTGGGCTCCTTAAACCACTCTAAATTGGCATTCTACCTCACCTCTTGAGTGAATTCAGTTCATAACAAAAGCATCTAATCTTTTGTTCACACATGCAAAGGAGTCTAAGAAAGAAGTTGAGTTTTTTGAGGAAGAAGTTTTGTGGCAACCAAATTTATCCACCTTTTGACTTGCATTGACCTCACGTGTGGATGCAATGATAGGTTGTTTAATTGAAATTCTTTTGGGCAAGTTTTGGGAAGTTGACCAAGTTTTTGGGTAGTATATAAGGTTTCCGGGCAGTAACAATAGGCCGAAATTTAGCCTGTCTCTAGGTAGTCTGACCACAAGATGGTTGACGCTATTTTTGGGTAGTTTGACTAGGTTTGACCTATGTTAGTTTGTTGGTCTTGTTTGACCTAATTTGATTGGAAAATTCATATTGTATCTTTTGTTGAATTAAACAATTTCTCCTAAGAAAAGGTTGTTGGGTTTTTTCCCTAGTTAGGGTTTTTCCAGGGTAAATTTATGGTGTCTAATGTTCATTGTTGTTCTACAATGATCTCTATTGTCCTTTCACATTTATGGTTGGATTTTCTGAAGTATAATTTCTTAATGATAATTTGGAATGTGCTAAAGTAATATCGATTTCATTGGAAGTAAGTATTAGTAGCAGAAAATTGTGTTTGTCTATATTGCACTTGAAAAATCAACATGGTATCAGAGCTTTGGGGAAGAAAGGGCATTGAGATCACTCCTTGAACACATTTTTTTTCATTTCTAAAATCTAGTTTGTGACCAAATCTCTAAGTAGATGGCTCCCTCTCTTAAGGTTGAGAATAAGCTGGAAGGTGCAACAAACTTTAGGCTTGGAAGACAAGAATTGAACTCATTCTTGAAGAGAATGATGTCATGGAATATGTAAAAGGAAAAGTCACTGACCTTGAGGACGATGAGTGAAAGGCCAAGCACAAGAAGACTGAAATGAAGGCTAAGAGGGGATTGAACCTGAGGATGATGAGGGAAAGGCCAAGCACAAGAAGAGTAAAATCAAGGCTAAGAGGATTCTTATTGAATCCATCAAGGATCACTTGATTTGCATAACTACAAACTTCAAAACAAATGTATGATGCCCTAGAAGGGCTATACACCATCAACAACATTGGTCAAAAGATGTCCTTAAGGAATCATCTTCGTGATATGCAAAGGTTTAGAGAAGATACTATGGCTTCCTACTTCGTGAGGATCTCTCAATTCAGGGATTAACTCAAGGCTATTGGAGAAAATATTAATGAATTAAAACTTGTGACTATAACTCTTAATGGATTGCTTTATTCATGGGATTCATTTGCATCTAGCATTTGTGGCAGATCAAAAATTCCAAGTTTTGAGTAGTGTGGACTTCTTGTACCCAAGAGGAATCTAGACTAGTATCACAAGGAAAGGTTCAAGGACCTCAAGATGGATAGTCCCAAGTATTTGCAACTCATATAAAGAATGATAAAGGAAGAAGAAATTTTCGAAAGATTTAGAGAGAATTTAGGTAGAAGACTTGCTCCTTAAGAGAAGAAGGATATGTCAAAGATTCATTGTTTTTGTTGCCACAAGTTTGGTCATTATAAAGACAAGTGTCTTGAAGGGAAGGATGATAGGAAGAGGAAGGGCAAGCAACATGCTTCAACAACAGAGATTGATGATGATTATATGCATCAGAGGAAGTCAAGGAATTATTTTCTTTTCTGCCCTAACAGGTACCGTTGTAGATCATAATGACATTTGGTTAGTGGAAAATGGTGCTTCCATACATATGACAAGTAACCGTGACAATATCTTAGAATTGGTAGAAAAGAAGTCAACACAAAAACTTGAGCTTGGTGATAATAACAAGTACGTAGTCAAAGGCGTTGGCTTAACATCTTTCCAATTGGAGTCAAGAGGTAACATTTATATAAATGATGTATTGTATTTGCCTAGTTTGAAAAAGAACCTGATCTCTACTTCATCATTAGAAGACAAAGGGTGCAGAGTTGCATTTGTTGATGGATAAGTTCTTGTATGGAAGAAGGGTTGTAGCATAGATTCTACAAAGGTGATTAATGTTCAAGAGGGAGCATTAGGAAAATTGAAGTCTAAAATGGGCCTTCTAAAGAATATTATAAAATAATAAAATAAGATTGGATTACCTCATCAAATTTTGGAGGGAAAAAAGAAATATTACTTTTTCAACTCATATTTTCAACTTATCTCCCCACAGTTTTACTCAAATTTCAAGCAGGAGTACTCGTTGGATGCATAATTTAATTCCTCACCCAAGGAGTACCCATGTTGCATACTTTCAATGGATCCTGCTACATGAAAAAACGTGATTGCAATCATGTTTTGTCATGGATTTTTATTTTTCGTGTAGTAGGGTCCATTGAAAATATGCAACATGAGTACTCCTTGGATGATGAATTCTTCATCCAATGAGTACACATGTTCCATGCAGTCGGGGTTTAGCTCTGTTGGTGTGAGTTGTCCTGCAATGTCTGATATTTCCAGTAATGGTGAGAAGTATGGGCAAAGGTGGTCCACATTGAACACTGAGTGTAGGCCAAGGAAAGGGGGAATGTTGAGCTCAAAAGCTTTGTCTCCCACAACTTTAGTAATGGTGTAAGGCCCATATCAGAGTGGTTTGAGCTTCTGATGGGCTCCAGTAATGCATTCTTTCTACAAATGCAACCAAACTTTGTCGCCTACATGAAACTTGTGTGGCACCCGATGTTGATCATGTCGTTGCTTGTACTTGGCATTAGACTTCTTCAAGATGTCGTTAATCTGCTAGCGAATGTGCTGGATGCATTCAATAAATCTGCTTGCTTTATTAGCCTCAGACAATACATGTGTGGATTATGTTTGTGTAGTTCATGAGGCATGGTAACATCAATCAGACACAATGGTTGAAATCCTTGACCCACTTGAAAGGGACTGCGACCAATCGAGCTATGGAGAGCTCTGTTATAATTGTGTTGCACATAGGGAAGGCTCTCATCCCAAGTTCGTGGATGCTTGGAGTTGTACATGCAGAGTATGTGCACTATCATCCCGTTGACAACCTTTGTTTGGCCATTAGTCTGGGGATGGAATGCAGTGAACTTGGTGAGCTTGGTGTCCAATAATTTCTAGAGGCTTGACCAGAATGTGCTCAGGAACCCGCTATCACGATCTAATATAATGATCTGCGGGATCCAAAAATGTACCCACACTTGTTCAAAGAAGAGTTTGGCAGTTTTCTCTGCTGTGATACTCTTCTTGTAGGCTGCCAATATAGCCATCTTAAAAAATATGTCCACGACCACAAATACTCAATCATTACCATGTTTGGTAGAAGGGAGGCCAGACAAATAGTCCATGGAGATGAATTCCCAAGGTTGGTTGGGAGTAGGCGGAGGAGTGTACATGCCTTACTTCTTGATAGTTGGCTTAGCGATGGCGCAGACAGTGTAGGATCTGATATATTTCCCAACATCTTGGCAAAGTTTTGACCAATAAAAGTACTTTTGTAGTACGACCACAATTTTCTCCACACCAAAGTGTCCTGCAACTCGAAAGTAGTGCGCCTCCCAAATCAGCGTGGCACACTTGCTTAAAGGAACACAAAGGTGGCCCATGTAGCATAATAATGCGTCCTAGAGGTGGAAATCGGGGACTTGCTTGCCATACACGAGCATCTGGTATGTGGAGCTGAACTCTAGATCATTTTTGTATAATTGCGGCCATCCAGAGGTCTCGTGGCCACAAGAATTGAGAACAGTACTCAATGCTGCAACTAGGGGCTGACTAAGGCAGTGTGCAACATGATTGGTGTTGCCATTTTTGTATTTAATGTTCAAGTGGAATTGTTGTAGATATGTAGACCACCTCTGATAACGATCGGCGTGGCACACTCGCTTAAAGGAACACAAAGGTGGCCCATGTAGCATAATAATGCGTCCTGGAGGTGGAAATCGGGGACTTGCTTGCCATACACGAGCATCTGGTATGTGGAGCTGAACTCTAGATCATTTTTGTATAATTGCGGCCATCCAGAGGTCTCGTGGCCACAAGAATTGAGAACAGTAGTCAATGCTGCAACTAGGGGCTGACTAAGGCAGTGTGCAACATGATTGGTGTTGCCATTTTTGTATTTAATGTTCAAGTGGAATTGTTGTAGATATGTAGACCACCTCTGATAACGATCGGCGTGGCACACTCGCTTAAAGGAACACAAAGGTGGCCCATGTAGCATAATAATGCGTCCTGGAGGTGGAAATCGGGGACTTGCTTGCCATACACGAGCATCTGGTATGTGGAGCTGAACTCTAGATCATTTTTGTATAATTGCGGCCATCCAGAGGTCTCGTGGCCACAAGAATTGAGAACAGTAGTCAATGCTGCAACTAGGGGCTGACTAAGGCAGTGTGCAACATGATTGGTGTTGCCATTTTTGTATTTAATGTTCAAGTGGAATTGTTGTAGATATGTAGACCACCTCTGATAACGATCGTCCTACAACTTCCCTTGTGTCTGTATAAACTGAAGAGGTCAGTGATCGGTGTGGATGATAGTATCCTTCCCCAGAATGTAATGCTTCCATTGCCGGCAAGCGTGCACGATGGAACACATCTCTTTATCATATGTGGGGTACTTCTAAATTGTATCGGAAAGTGTCTAACTATGAAAGGCCACTGGATGCCCGTGTTGGGTGAGGAATGCACTAATAGCATGGTCAGAGGCATCTGTCTCTGTTTTAAATGGTTGTTACAGGGTTGGCTATGTGAGTGCCGGTGCAAACCAGATGCGGCACTTCAACTCAATGAATGCCTTCTGCTGGGACTCAGACCAGGAAAACTTTGCTTTCGCTCTGCCCTTGGTAATCTGACTCAAAGGCCAAGTGATATGGGAGAATCCCCACATGAACCTCAGATCATAAAAATTTGCAAGGCCCAAAAAGTTGCAAAGCTCTGTTAGAGTTGTTGTGGCCGACCAATCCTGAATGACTTGGATCTTAGTCAGATCCACATGCACGCCTTGCTCATCTATGATATAACTCAGATATTGGACCTAACTCATGCCAAAGGTGCATTTCTCCAAGTTGGCACATGGTTTGTGCTACCACAGTGTTTGAAGGACTTGTCGAATATGTTGCAAGTGTTTTTCCCAACTCTTGCTGAAGATGAGGATGTTGTCTAGATAAACAACCACAAATGAGTTAGTGAAGGGCTGCAAGATGTCATCCATTAGCCTCATAAAAGTAGGAGGGGCACCTGTCAACTTGAAGGCCATAACCAATCGTTCAAAAGGTCTTCTTTGGATTTGAATGCGATCTTCCATACATCTGTGGGCTCTATTAGAATCTAGCGATAACCAGACTTCAGATCGATCTTGCTAAAATACTTGGCCCTTTTGAGTTGGTCTAGAAGGTCATCAATTTGTGGGATTGGATACCTGTTCCTGATAGTGATTTTGTTTAGTGCACGATAATCAATGCAGAGCCTCTAGGTCCCATCCTTCTTCTATACAAGTACAATTGGACTCCCACAAGGTGAGGAAAGTTTTTGAATGTGCCCTTTTTGCAGTAATTCCTGGATTTTCTACTTGATCTCTTCATTTTCCAGAATAGAGTGACAATATATTAGCCCATTGGGTAGAGGTGCTCTGAGAGTCGGATCTATCGAATGCTTGACCTGATAATGCAAGGGTACCCTTGTGGGTGAGGAGAAGATGTCCATGTATTCTTCCACGACCTTATCCACTTGCTTCGGCTGTGTGGAGGAACCCTTCCTAGGGTCCATGGATGTGGCCATGGTCTCCCCTTACTTTAAGAGCGAATCAGAAAGAAAAAAATTTCTCGGTCTGGGAGATGATCTTACTGCATTGCTTAGCAGAGATCAAAGAAATGGCGGTAGGTGGGGCTACCTTTGGTTTCCTGTATAACTTATTTCCTAAAGAAATAATGACAGTGTGAGGCCTCGAATCATACACAACATGACACTTCCAAAATTATGGTTGGCCTAATAATACATCACAAACTTCAAGAGGAGAAACATCACATAATACCTCATCCGTGAAAGGCTTGATGTTGTAGGGAAGGCGACATTGGTGGCTGACGAGGAGATATCGTCCTTGGTGAAGCCACCTGATGGTGTATGGCTGCGACTATGTTGTGGTCGGTAGGCCCAACCACTTCACGACCTTTGCTGAAATGAGGTTCTTTGACTCTCGTTGTCAACAATGAATTGTAGCGGCTAACCCTTCACCCACATACGTGAGTGGAAGAGACGCTCCCCCTCCTCTGGATCTTCGGGCTCAGTCTTCTAGACCTTGGTAGTGGCAACAGTGGTGCTGGGCTTCGCATCAATAATTTGTTTCCCTTTTTCATTCCCCTTTTCAGGTTCTAACTGAGAGTTGGAACATGCATCTGACTTTGAATCCTTCAGCTCGACCACTAGTGATTACTTGGCTTGACACTCAATTTTGTTGTAAGTGGGGCTGTTATGGAATTCACACCACTTTCTTGTGTTCTTCTTGGTCTTCATGGCGTTGTTATTTTTTTGCGGCTTCAACCGGTTGTCTTAGGTCAACCTGCCTTGGCTTTTCCCTTTGTTCTGCAGTTTGGGGGCGCCTTTCCCTTGCTTTAGATTTGCAGATCCAAAATCTCGCTTCTTCTGTTTAAACTTATGCTCGATCTTGACAGCATATCGGTAGGCAATGCCAAGCGAGGAGATGTCCAGAAACTCCATTTCGTCTTGGATTTATTTGTGTAGACAACCACGCTACTTGAGTACCATATATTGTTCAGAATCCTTGATACCCAACTTTGTGCGAAGGGTATGAAAAATATTTGTAAACTCTGGCATGTCTTGGTCCAATCTTTTAAGTTATGCATGGTAATGGATGAGGTAGGTTTTGGTATAATGCTTTGTTTATCAAATTTTCCCACACTTGCATTGGGTAAATTTGTATTTGTACTGATCAAGCTTTTTCAATCCTTGGAGTTGTACATGAATTTATTGTCCCTACCTTTATTTAATTCTCTATGTATTGTTGAATTTATCTTTACACCACTTGTAATGGGAAAATTTGGTTTTGTGCTTAAAAATATATACTAATTTTTGCTATCACCCTTTCAATCCTTGAAGTTGTGCAGGATAATAGAAGAGTTTGGCTCTAGTTCACTGTTTGTGCATTTGTCCATATCATTTGTTTTTACCAAAATTTGCATTGGACAAATTTGGTCTTTTCTTGCTTGGTTTTGCTCTCAGAGACTAGGGTGACCATTGACTTACGTTGCATCATGTTGGGGGCTCTGAAAGGAAATTTGTTACTTGTTTCTTGTATTTTCATGGCTTATTTGGGAATTACCTCTATCAAATCACTTGGTTTCTACCTCCACCTAAGTTCCCATGAGTTGATTAGTTGTAACATACCTAATACTCTTTGTCCACCTGTTAGGAAACCATGTACCTCTTGAAACTCTTAATTTTATTTCTTCTTCTTATAGCTCCATATCATATTATAATTTATCTAGTCATCTAATTAGTTTGAAATCTTCATTCTACAGTGATAATACCATAATTCCTCATTGCCTTGTTATGAAATGATTAATGCATGCAAACCTATGAATGCAAGCTCATGCACACACCATAAAACATCCAATGGACAATAATACCATAATTACAATGTAAACTTAAGCATGCAAAATAATACAACATTCCATTCATGACATAGTAATATCAATTCACATAATTACAAATTAATCACAACATAGTAACATTAATTATTTTTCTATTACCTTGGTCCACCCCATGGGAGGAATCGATAGTTACCATATGCAATCTTTTAAATCGCCAATGTTCACCAAAAGTGCCTACCCCTTGTTAAATTAATAACTCTTAGAGTAATGAGCTCTCTTCACTCCTCTCAACAAAATATCCATAGTTACCATGGCCCTTAAAGGAGGCACATTCAAAAGGTGTCTATCCTCTTTTAGCTCTACCCGAGAGAGGTTTCCTTCATTCAAAATATTTAGACCAACATCTTCATTGTTTTCTAGTTTTGAAATTTTTACTAAATCCCCATCTTTTTCATCTAGGTCATTAGACTTATATTATTCAGTGTACTGTCAATTCTTTGGCTTTTGCATGAATCATTTCCTTCTTGGAGGATGGGGTCAAGCCTATGGGCAAGTATCCTGTAGGAGACTTGTTTGTTGATTTCAATGTTGGAAAGCTATATTTTCATTATTTAGAATTCATGTCCACTTGTAATTTTCCCATTTGAGAGCCATTTTATTTGACAAATATTGTTTTCAAATGAGAAAATTTCTACTCCTATTGATTTGAAAAGGAGTATAATTGGACCACTTGATATTCTTGCTATTGGCTTTAAACAAAAAGAAGCTAAGAGTTGTTATTAGCGCTACACAACATTGCCTAAGACAACATTTAAGATTTGATGACTATCAATTGCTTTATGCATATAGTTAACCAATTGATAGAGACTAATTGAAGAAAGAAAATTATATCGCTTTCCATACAGGAAAGGAGGACTGAGTGATGAGAAAAACATTTGAGCATTAGCGCAATGGGATTCCTCAACTAACACCAACCAAGATCTACTAACCATTGAAATATTTAGGAGGAGTGAGCCCCTTCCTCTTTGACTACAAATGAACCTTTTTTCAAGTTGATTGTCTCCCTTACAAGTTGGTCAATTGATCCAATGTACCTTTATTTTGATCTACCTTAACACAAACACAAGCATATGTGTCTATACCCACCTTAGCTTTGGCAACATCCATTTTAATAGAGTTTCTCAAGTATTCCCAATGTCCTCCAAAATTGGTAAATTCCAAAACAATAGTTTCAAATTAGGTAAAAAAAACCCATGCAAGGACTCTAGTCATTGATAGAGTGTTGGGGTCAAATCCTAGAAACCATGACATTAAAAACAATCTTGCTTTTCGTTAGAACTAATTTCTATTCTCTATCACTTTCTTATAGATATTGTGATTGCAAAATAGACAGTGAAAAATCCTTTGGAACGAATTATATCTCAATTTCATTTATCCATTTTTTATGTATCCACTTGTACATATCTTTAGAACTAGACCAAGAACCATTAAACCTACAAGTGATTGTTATAATTTTATAGTTAGAGTGGATATAGTTGACTTCGTGAGAAGACGCTTTAATAGTGGTACCTATGTTAATGTTTCCACTATATGTGCACTTAACATAAAGAGATTCAAATTAAATGGAGTGGCAAATTTATTCTTAACCACATCTTTAAATAAGGGTTTGGATGATGAGAGGACCATGAAATTGAACATGAATTAAGAAGGTTGTCCACATCAAGGGATCTCCTAATGATGGTCTTGCTCTAGGGTGATGAGAACAAATTTGGGCTATTGTGTATGTTAGGCATTGGCTAGTGGTCTCTCAAATTATATTAAGCATCTATGAACAAAATATGAACATTATAGATGAATTGTGATCTTTTATGGAAGATGATAAGGTTTTGTAATCGAATATGGGGTTCATGTTGGTCAACACATTTTCTCTAACCTGGGTTACTACATTGAGTAGGGATATCATATTTTTGTGAGGTAATTCAAGGCTAAATCCATTTCTATTGTGGTAAATTCTTATGATTCCAATGTGTCTCTTGAGCATAATCTCTAAGTCAGAGTGGGGGTCCTTATGGCATCTCAACACTCAATCTACGAGGGTAAGCAACTTGCGAGTTTGCTTATTTTGATTGATCATTTTATTTATTTATTGCTTTCCATGAAATACACCTTGGGGAACATGTTGATCACATCCCCTCATTCCAAGGATGGCAGAAAGGGTAAAAAAAGTGCAGAACCTAGAGGCTTCACCCATGTTCAAATCCTTGATAAGACATGCCTAAGCTAATTGTTGGACTCTTCATAAGTGAATATTTGGTGAGCCATTTGTTGAACCATTCATGAGATATATTTTTGAAATTTTTTAAGCTCCATGTGAGCATATGTGCCCTGTCATTGTGCCTTGAATAATCTAGTTTACCCTAGGTACCATCATCAAAATGAGGAGAACTTCTTGGAAGGTTATTGATCCAGGAGGATCTTGTTAGTCTAGGTTATTTAGAGAGTCCAACTCATCTTCAACTTCACCAGTGTTCTTCAGTTAATCATGGTGGTTAAAGTTTCCATGGTGTTTTTATGGTCCAGGTTGATGTGACAATATTGTTGTAATAGTTTTTAAAACATGGTATGGAGCTAAGTTAAAACCTAAGCGTTAAGTCCTAAGCTAAGGACATATCCTGAGTTCCAAGTCCTAGCACTAAACCTATGTAATAAACATATACACATAAACCTAAGCTAAAATCCCACTTTCAGACCATGTTATAGAAACAAATGCACACAAATGTTTACACAGACCCTAACTGCAATGAAACCGTGTCGAAGTGGCACATGAACGCCAAGATGGTGATAACTGTAGCAACGAAACTGACCGCGCGGAAGTTGTCGGAGGTTTTTCAGCATGTGAACGGGTTGTTATTTGCGTCGGAACCGCTAGGGGTAAGCCTCCAGATGGAGCCTCAACCGTCGGAAGTGTGCGTTGTCACATGCACAGTCACCGCCTGTAGACTGGAACTGTAGGGGATAAGCTGCTTAGGTGGCAACCTACGGTTAGACCACGACAGTCACATGCTAACAGTTCAGGCTATTCCGCACTGTTACCAGACCGCCAGCGGAATAATGCATATCAAAAGTCTATTTTGGGTTTTTGGTTTCAGTTTATGCTATTTTAATCCAACCACCATGTGACTAGGTCCTTAAGTGTCACAAAGTGATAAGGCCGTAACCCTCAATATTCAATGCAACCCTTACATGCCATCTTTAGCCATCAGGGCCTCGAATGAACGTTAAGAACTTGTAAATTCGTCCTTTTCTTCATGGAGAAGAAAATTAGAGTGATTTTGTGACTTGTATGCAGATGCTAAGCTAGAGAGGCAGTTCTTGTTTTTAGTGTATCTTGGCCGTTTGGAGGCGGAATTGGGAACTGAGATAGCCGTTGGAAAGCTAGGAGAGAGAGATTTTTGTTGACAGAGACCAAAATTTCCTGCATGCACATTCAGTGTAGTGTTTTTGCTGTGTAAAAGACCTCTTTCGATCAATCCTAATAAAGCGGACACCCATCTTGAAAGAGGACCCGGAGACAGTCCATCAGGGACAAACTCTGTAATCAATGTTTGTTGTCTTCTATCTCTGTTCTTGCTGCAAATTCATGTTTAATTATTCTTCTTAAGTTCTTGATTAAATTATAAATCAACTGCTTTCCTTCAATCTTCCACATTCAGCACTTAAAGTTAACGATCAATTCACTATTGGCAAATAATCAATTCTACATTAGTTTTAGTTTATGATCAATATTAGATCATATAATTTGGTATCAGAGCAGGTTGTGTTTTGTAGAATATTTTCCAGTGAATGTTAATTAATGTCTAAGTCGCGACTTGGAGAAGGAACACTTGGGGAGTTCAATCCAGAAATTGGAAAGCGAAAAGTCACTCATAAATCGACAATGACATGATCTGATGTAGGTGAAACTCCCAAAGAAAAGATGAGCGAGGAACAATTTCCAAAAGTGTTTTTGAGCATGCAGGAGATGTTGGAGAACTCTATGAAGATAAGAAGGTGAGAGATGAAGCCTCTTCTTCAAAGACATCGAAGAAGGACATGGGAAAATGCAAGGTTGATAAATCTCCTTCTCCTCCATCATCATCATCATCATCATCATCATCATCTTCCAGTTCAGATTCTGAAACATAAAAGAAACCTAAGAAATCATCTCTTTTGAAACTTGATGTAAAATTTGAGCTACCTATTTATGATGGCGAAATGAATCTTGAAAAGTTAGATAACTGGATTAAGCAGTTAGAAGTGTATTGTAGAATTCAGAACATTTTTTATGAAAACACAAAAATTCAGTTAGCTACACTTAGAATGGGGGGAACAACTTTAATCTGGTGGGAATGTAAAACTCAAATAGATGTAAAGCAGAAAGGTAAAGTCATCTCTTCATGGTCTAGGTTTTTAAAATCTCTCATAAAATAATTATATCCTTTGGGATACATGCAGCAAATTGTTATTGATTCACAGCCTTTGAGGCAAGGTAAAGGGAAGAATCTTCAGGAGTTTACTCAGGAGTTCAGGAAGAAAGCTTTGGCGCTTGGTATTCCATTGAATACACGTGAAACTTTATTAAAGTACATTGGCAATTTACATTCATATTTACAGCATACATTATTGATTTTTAATCCTGACGACTTTGATGAAGTGTGTGTTCAAGCCATGCATATTGAATCAGGTGGCAAACCATCCAGACAGTTGGAAATCAAGGATTCCAAAGACAGCAAGAGGAAGAGAAATTTGAAGCGAAAGAGATCAGCGACAGTTCAGAAGGAAAGTGAAAGACCTACTTGTACTCGTTGCCAGAGGATTAGACATGATGAATCCAAATGTTGGAAACTTCACCCAGAATTCAGACCAAAGAAGTTCGAGAAGAAGAAAGGTGAAAAGAAGGCTAATGCAGCAATCCAACAAGATCTAGGCTTCGACTCAGGTGATGAAAAATAACCGCAATGGTTCGACAGGTAAATCTTCAGACGCTGGTTCAAGTTCTAGTACTTTTGCATCTTCTTCAAACATAAATCATCTGAATGAGGATAAAAGGGTTGAATTATTTCATAGAAGGATAACTTCTAAGCACATGAAAATAGATACATTATTTGACAGTGGATCACATGCAAATTTAATATCTGAAGGTTTAGTTAAGAAATTGGGTTTGGAGACAGAGAATCATCCAAGACCATACCCATTATGTTGGCTAAATGAAGAAACTCGGATTAATGTCACAAAGCAGTGTCTATTAAAGTTTGCCATTACAACTAATTACATTGATGAAGTGGATTTAGATGTGATTCCAGCAGACATATGTGGAGTAGTGCTAGGAAGTCCTTATCTCTATGATTGTGATGCAGTGTTTCATAGGAAAGAGCATAAATATAACCTTAAGAAAGATGGGATTGAATATATTGTCAGGGCACATAAACTCAAATCACACTTGGATTTAGTTTCAGTTAATCAGATGATTAATAAGATCAAGTAATAAATATGTACTCATGGTTGTAAAAGAACAACATAAGGATCCACATGATGCATTTTCAGGTTGTGAGTCTCAGTTTAAAGATAGTTTGGTTAAAGTGGTAGAATCTTTTCCAAGTCTATTTAAATAACTAAAACATCTTCCTCCTAAGTGAGAAATACAACATGAGATACAATTGATGGTGATGCCGCTCTTCCTAATATCAGAATGTATCACATGTTAGTTATAGAGAACGAAGAAATAAAGAAACAAATCCAAGAATTGATTGAAAAAGGTTTCATCTGACCCAATTCATCTCTATGTGGCTCACCTATAATTTTGGTTCCTAAGAAAGACGGGACATGGAGAATGTGTGTCGACTTTAGGGCCTTAAACAAAATTGCAATAAAAAACAGGTATCCTCTTCCTAGGATAGATGATTTACTTGATTAACTGAAAAATGTTGTTTATTTCACTAAGTTAGATTTGCGAAGTGGGTATCATCAAATTCGCATTGCAGAAAATTTATCTGGGAAATTGCATTCAAAACTAGGCAAGGACTATTTGAATGGTTAGTAATGCCTTTTGGTTTGTGTAATGCACTAGCAACTTTCATGCGGGTTATGAATGATGTATTCCGCCCATAGATTGATTAATTTGTCATAATCTACTTAGATGAAATTCTGATTTTCAGTTCAAGTATGGAAGAGCATGTTAGACATGTTAAGCAGATTTTCGAAGTGTTGCACAGGGAAAAATTGTGCCTTAAACTTTCCAAATGTGAGTTTGGGAAAACTTCACTAAATTATCGTGGTTACATAGTTGGATGTGGAAGTTTGAAAATAGATCCAGCTAAAATCGATGTGATTGTTAAGTGGCCAAGACCACAGAATGTGACTGAAGTTAGAAGTTTTATAGGTGCAATTCAGTATTGGAGGAAATTTATTGCTTAGTTTTCTTTGATTGCATCACCGTTACATGCTCTAACATGTTCTAAAGTTCCCTTTCAGTGGGGAGGAAAACAACAAAAGGCTTTTGATACACTTACGCATAAAATTGTCACAACACCAATCTTAGCTTTACTAGATCTTCAACAGCCATTTGAAATTGAAACAGATGCTAGTGGGTATGCAATGGGTGCAATCTTACTTCAAAAAGGGAAACCAATTTGTTTTCATTCTGAATTTTTTTGTAAGGCAGTAATGAATTATCTGACATATGATAAAGAACTGTTTGCTTTGGTTGAAAGTGTTAAGAAATGGAAACATTATTTAATGGGCAAGGAAACAGTGATTCACATAGATCATCAGTTGCTTCAGTGCCTTCAGTGTCAAACTAAGTTGCAACAATCTCATCATTACAGATGGATGGGATTTCTTCAACAATTTCACTTAGTAATTAAGTACAAGAAAGGTGTCACAAACAAAGTAGTTGATATGTTGTCTAGACCATATTGGAACGCTTTAGCAGCGCTGCATAATAGTTCTTTAAAACATGAAAGTTATATAGAACAATATAGTACTGATGTTGATTTCAAAGATATTAATGAATCACTAACTCATGGTGCTCAGGTGGAAGAATTCAATTATCATATTCATGACAGGTGGTATATCATCTGGGTAAGTTGTGCATACCACATACAGAAAGAGTGCATGTCATTCGGGAAGCGCATTGTTCTCGCGTTTTAGGACATTTTGGAGTAAGCAAAACAATGGCACAAATTCAAAGGTATTGTTATTGGCCTCACATGTATGAAGCAATTGTTAAGTACATTAAAGGATGTGTGATGTGTTCGACCAACAAGCCAAGCAATTGAAAGATTGGTTTGTACATGCCACTTCCAGTTCCTTTGTGACCATGGGACAACATTTCCATGGATTTTGTTGGAGGACTTCCTATGTCCAGGAGAGGGCATGATTACATGTATGTTGTGGTTGATAGATTCAACAAGATGTGCATTCTTGTTGCATGCAGAAAGCAAGTGACTGCTGAAAAGACTGCAAATATGTCCTTCTAATAGGTATAGGTTCATTTTAGGTTACTTGCTTCCATTATTTCTGATCAAGACACTCGTTTTGTAGGAGAGTTGTGGTCCACTTTGTGGGGACTCATGGACATAAAGCTGAAGAAGAGGACAACTTTTCATCCACAGACCGATAGATAGACAAAAGTGGTGAACAAGACAGTCATACATATTCTCCGAGGTTACTGCAGTAAACATCCTAAGTTGTGGGATGAATCTTTACCTTATGTGCAACATGCTTACAATCGAGCCTTACATTCTTCGACTAATCAATCGCCATTTGAAGCATGTTTTGGGTATCTACCAAAGTCACCGATAGATTTCATGTTCGATGAAGAGGATAAAGTGGGTGAACATGATGATGTAAACAAAGCAGTTAAGTTCATTCAACGGATACAACAGATACATGAAGCAGTGCAGGATCAGTTAGAGAAGAGTTAGGCCAAGTAAAAAATGCGCCATGACAAGCATCGTGTTGATCATAATTTTCAAGTCGACGATCAGGTATGGTTGTATATCAATAAAGACAGGTTGAAAGGTGAAGGTAAGAAACTGAAGCCCATCAAGTATGGTCCTTTCAAGATTGTTGAGAAGATTTGAAATAATGCATTTCCATTAGATTTACCTCCTTACATGTGTATTTACTCAGATGTAAATGTAGAAAATATGAAGTTGTATGAACCTCTTATGATCATGGATCCCGAGGAAGATACACAGATTAATATTGTTGATGATTTGGCACCTGAGTATATGAATGAGTTGCAGGAAGATACCATCTTGGATAAGAAGGTTCGTTCTTCAAGGCATGGAGATGTTGAATATCTTCGAGTGGGACTCAAGGGCATGAATCCGAGCAAGGCAAGGTGGATGGAGATCAGAAGAGTGAGGGAGTTGTACCCTCACCTGATATTTTCTTAAGTCAAACTTTTGTTATCTAAAAGCTTTCAAGTGGAGAGGATTGACTTGGGAGGATCTTGTTAGTCCAGGTTATCCAGAGAGTCCAGTTCATCTTCAGCTTTGCCAGTGTCCTTTAGTTAATCATGGTGGTTAAAGTTTTCATGGTGTTTTTATGGTCCAAGTTGATGTGACAATATTGTTGTAATAGTTTTTAAAACATGGTATGGAGCTAAGTTAAAAACTAAGTGTTAATTCCTAAGCTAAGGACATATCCTAAGTTCTAAGACCTAGCACCAAAACCTATGTAATAAACCTAAGCTAAAAACCCACTTTCAGACCATGTTATAAAAAAAATGCAAACAAATGTTTACATAGACCCTAACTGCGAGTGCTAACCACAACGGAACCGTGTCGGAGTGGCATGTGAACGATGAGATGGCAGTAATCGTAGCAATGGAACTGACTGCGCAGAAGTTGTCGGATGTTTGTTAGCATGTGAACGGGTTGTTAACCGCATCAAAACCGCCAGGGGTGAGCCACACGATGGAGCTGCAACTTTCGGAAGTGTGCATTGTCACATGCACAATCACCGCTCGCAGACCGGAACTGTCGGGGATAAGCCGCTTGGGTGGTAGCCTGCAGTTAGACTGCGGCAGTCACATGCTAACATTTTAGGCTATTTAGTGCCGTTACCTAACCTCCAGCGGAATAATGCATATCCAAAGTCTATTTTGGGTTTTTGGTTGCAATTTGTGCTATTTTAATCCAACCACCATTGGACGAGGTCCTTAAGTGTCACAAAGTGACAAGAACGTAATCCTCAACATTCAATGCAACCCATACATGCCATGTTTAGCCACCAGGGCCTCGAATGAACCTTAAGAACTTATAAATTCATCCTTTTCTTCATCGAGAAGAAAATTAGAGTGATTTGAGACTTGTATGCAGATGCTGAGCAAGAGAGGCAGTTCTTGTTTTCAGTGTATCTTGGCTGTCCGGAGGCGGATTTGGGAACCGAGATAGGTGTTGGAAAGCGAGGAGAGAGAGATTTCTGTTAACAAAGACTAGAAGTTCTTGCGTGCACATTCAGTTTGGTGTTTTTGCTGTGTAAAAGGCCTCTTTCGATCAATCCTAATAAAGCAAACACCCATCTTGAAAACGGACCCGAAAACGTAGTTCATCAGGGACGAACTCTGTAATCAATGTTTGTTGTCTTCTATCCATATTTTTGCTGCAAACTCATGTTTAATTATGCTTCTTAAGTTCTTAATTAAGTCTTAAATCAACTACTTTCCTTCAGTCTTCCACATTCAACACTTAAAGTTAACGATCAATTCACTGTTGGAAAATAATCAATTCTACATCAGTTTTAGTTTATGATCAATATTAGATCATATAATTTGGTATCAAAGCAGGTTGTGTTTTGTAGAATTTTTGCCAGTGAATGTTAATCAATGTCTAAGTCATGACGTGGAGAAGGAACACTTGAGGAGTTCAATCCAGAAATTGGAAAGCGAAAAGTCGCTCATAAATCGACAATAATAGGATCTGATGCAGGTGAAACTCCTGAAGAAAAGATGAGCGAAGAACAATTTCAGAAAGTGTTTTTGAGCATGTAGTAGATGTTGGGAGAAATCTATGAAGATAGGAAGGTGAGAGATGCAACTTCTTCTTCAAAGATATCAAAGAAGGACAAGGGAAAAGGCAAGGCTGATAAACCTCCTTCTCCTCCATCATCTCCATCATCATCATCATCTTCTTCTTCTTCTACTTCTTCCAGTTCAGATTCTAAAACAGAAAAGAAACCTCAGAAATCCTCTCTTTTGAAACTTCATGTAAAATTTGAGCTACCTATTTATGATGGTGAAATGAATCTTGAAAAGTTAGATAACTGGATTAAGCAGTTAGAAGTATATTGTAGAATTCAAAACATTTCCGATGAAAAGACAAAAAACAGTTAGCTACACTTAGAATGGGGGGAACAACTTTAATCTGGTGGGAAAGTAAAACTCAAATGGATGTGAAGCAGAAAGGTAAAGTCATCTCTTCATGGTCTAAGTTTTTAAAATATCTCAGAAAACAATTATATCCTTTGGGATACATGCAACAAGTTGTTATTGATTGGCAACATTTGAGGCAAGGTAAAGGGCTGAATGTTCAGGAGTTTACTCAGGAGTTCAGGAAGAAAGCTTTAGTGCTTGGTATTCCATTGGATACACGTGAAACTTTATTAAAGTACATTGGAAGTTTACATTCATATTTACAACATACATTATTGATGTTTAATCTTGACGACTTTGATGAAGTGTGTGTTCAAGCCATACATATTGAATCAGGTGGCAGATCATTCAAGTTTTCACAGAAACCATCCAGACAGTTGGAAATCAAGGATTCCAAAGACAACAAGAGGAAGAGCAATTTGAAGGGAAAGAGATCAGCGACATTCCAGAAGGAAAGTGAAAGACCTACTTGTACTCATTGCCAGAGGATCAAACATGATGAATCCAAATGTTGGAAACTTCACCTAGAACTCAGACCAAAGAAGTTCAAGAAGAAGAAAGGTGAAAAGAAGGCTAATGCAACAATCCAACAAGATCTAGGCTCTGACTCAGGTGATGAAGGGAAAATAACCGCAATGGTTTCGACAGGTAAAAATTCTGACACTGATTCAAGTTCTAGTACTTCTGCATCTTCTTCAAACATAAATCATTTGAATGAAGATAAAAGGGTTGATTTATTTCATACAAGGATAACTTCTAAGCATAAGAAAATAGATACATTATTTGACAGTGGATGACACGCAAATTTAATATCTGAAGATTTAGTTAAGAAATTGGGTTTGGGGACCCAAAATCATCCAAGACCATACCCATTAGGTTGGCTAAATAAAGAAACTCAGATTAATGTCACAAAGCATTGTCAGTGAAAATTTGCCATTACAACTAATTACATTGATCAAGTGGATTTAGATGTGATTCCAGTAGACATATGTGGAGTAGTGCTAGGAAGTCCTTATCTCTATGATCGTGATGCAGTGTTTCATAGGAAAGAGCATAAATATCACCTTTAAGAAAGATGGGATTGAATATATTGTGAGGGCACATAAACTCAAATCACACTTGGATTTAGTTTCAGTTAATCAGATGAAATGATTAATAAGATCAGGTAATAAATTTGTACTCATGGTTGTAAAAGAACAACATAAGGATCTACATGATGCTTTTTCAGGTTGTGAGTCTCAGTTTAAAGATAGTTTGGTTAAAGTGGTAGAATCTTTTCCAAGTCTATTTAAAGAACCAAAACATCTTCCTCCTAAGCAAGAAATAGAACATGAGATACAATTGATGTTTGATGCCCCTCTTCCTAATATCGGAATGTATTGCATGTTAGTTATAGAGAACGAAGAAATAAAGAAATGAATCCGAGAATTGATTGAAAAAGGTTTCATTCGACCCAATTCATCTCCATGTGGCTCACCTATAATTTTGGTTCCTAAGAAAGATGGGACATGGAGAACGTGTGTCGACTTTAGGGCCTTAAACAAAATCACAATAAAAGACAGGTATCCTCTTCCCAGGATAGATGATTTACTTGATCAACTGAAAAATGTTGTTTATTTCACTAAGCTAGATTTGCGAAGTGGGTATCATCAAATTCACATTGCAGAAAATGACATCTGGAAAATTGTATTCAAAACTAGGCAGGGACTATTTGAATGGTTAGTAATGCCTTTTGGTTTGTGTAATGCACCAACAACTTTCATGCGGGTTATGAATGATGTATTCCACCCACACATTGATAAATTTGTCATAATCTACTTAGATGCTATTCTAATTTTTAGTTCAAGTATGGAAGAGCATGTTAGGCATGTTAAGCAAATTTTTGAAGTGTTGCACAGGGAAAAATTGTACCTTAAACTTTCCAAATGTGAGTTTGGGAAAACTTCACTGAATTATCTTGGTTACATAGTTGGAGGTGGAAGTTTGAAAATAGATCCAGCTAAAATCGATGTGATTGTTAAGTGGCCAAGACCATAGAATGTGACTGAAGTTAGAAGTTTTATAGGTGCAATTCAGTATTGGAGGAAATTTATTGCTCAGTTTTCTTTGATTGCATCAACGTTAGCTGCTTTAACAGGTTCTAAAATTCTGTTTCAGTGGGGAGGAAAACAACAAAAACCTTTTTATACACTTAAGCATAAAATTGCCACAACACTAATCTTAGCTTTACCAGATCTTCAACAGCCATTAGAAATTGAAACAGATGCTAGTGGGTATGCAATGGGTGCAGTCTTACTTCAAAAAGGGAAACCAATTTGTTTTCATTCTGAAAATTTTTCTAAGGCAGTAACGAATTATCTGACATATGATAAAGAACTATTTGCTTTGGTTGAAAGTGTTAAGAAATGGAAACATTATTTAATGGGTAAGGATGCAGTGATATACACAGATCATCAGTCACTTTAGTACCTTCAGTCTCAAACTAAGTTGCAACAATTTCGTCATTACAGATGGATGGGATTTCTTCAGCAATTTCACTTAGTAATTAAGTACAAGAAAGTTGTCACAAACAAGGTAGTTGATATGTTGTCTAGACCATCTTTGAATGCTTCAGTAGTGCTGCAGAATAGTTCTTTAAAACGTGAAAGTTATATAGAACAATATAGTACAAATGTTGATTTCAAAGGTATTTATGAATCACTAACTCATGGTGCTCAGGTGGAGGAAGTCAATTATCATATTCATGACAAGTTATATCATCTGGGTAAGTTGTGCATACCACATACAGAAAGAGCACATGTCATTCGTGAAGCACATTCTTCTCACATTTCAGGACATTTTGGAGTAAGCAAAACAATGGCACAAATTCAAAGGTATTGTTACTGGCCTCACATGTATGAAACAATTGTTAAGTACATTAAAGGATGTGTGATGTGTTCGACTAACAAGCCAAGCAATCGAAAGATTGGTTTGTACATGCCACTTCCAGTTCCTTTGTGACCATGGGACAACATTTCCATGGATTTTATTGGAGGACTTCCTATGTCCAGGAGAGGGCATGATTACATGTATGTTGTGGTTGATAGATTCAACAAGATGTGCATTCTTGTTGCATGCAGAAAGCAAGTGACTGCTGAAAAGACTGCAAATATGTCCTTCGAATAGGTATAGGTTCATTTTGGGTTACTTGCTTCCATTATTTCTGATCAAGGCACTCGTTTTGTAGGAGAGTTTTGGTCCACTTTGTGGGGACTCATGGACACAAAGTTGAAGAAGAGGATAACTTTTCATCCACAGACCGACAGACAGACAAAGTGGTGAATAGGATAGTCATACATATTCTCCGAGGTTACTGTAGTAAACATTTTAAGTTGTGGGATGAATATTTACCTTATGTGTAACATGTTTACAATCGAGCCTTACATTCTTCAACTAATCGATCACCATTTGAAACATGTTTTGGGTATCTACCAAAGTCACCGATAGATTTCATGTTTAGTGAAGAGGAAAAAGTGGGTGAACACGACGATGCAAACAAAGAAGTTAAGTTCATTTAATGGATACAACATATATATGAAGCAATGAAGGATCAGTTAGAGAAGAGTCAATCCAAGTACAAAATGTGTCATGACAAGCATTGAGTCGATCATCATTTTCAGGTCGGCGATCAGGTATGGTTGTATATTAGTAAAGACAGGTTGAAAGGTGAAGGTAAGAAACTGAAACCCATCGAGTATGGTCCTTCCAAGATTGTTGAGAAGATTGAAAATAATGAATTTAGATTAGATTTACCTCCTTACATGCGTATTTACTCAGTTGTAAATGTAGAAAGTTTGAAGTTGTATGAACCTCCTATGATCATGGATCTCGGGGAAGATACACAGATTCCAGCTGTTGATGATTTGGCACTTGAGTATATGAATGAGTTGCAGGAAGATACCATCTTGGACAGGAAGGTTTGTTCTTCAAGGTGTGGAGATGTTGAATGTCTTTGAGTGGGACTCAAGGGCATGAATTCGAGCAAGGCAAGGTGGATGGAGATTGGAAGAGTGAGGGAGTTGTACCCTCACCTGATATCTGCTTAAATCAAACTTTTGTGGTCCAAAAGATTTCAAGTGGAGAGGATTGATCCAGGAGGATCTTGTTAGTCCAGGCTATCCATAGATTCCAGTTCATCTTCAGCTTTGTCAGCTTCGCTAGTGTTCTTTAGTTAATCATGGTGGTTAAAGTTTTCATGGTTTTTTTATGGTCCAGGTTGATGTGACAATATTGTTGTAATAGTTTTTAAAACATGGTATGGAGCTAAGTTAAAACGTAAGTGTTAAGTCCTAAGCTAAGGACATATCCTAATTTCTAAGTCCTAGCACAAAACCTATGTAATAAACCTATACACATAAACCTAAGCTAAAAACCCACTTTCGGAGCATGTTATAAAAACAAATGCAAACAAATGTTTACACAGACCCTAACTGCAGGTGCTAACTGCGACGGAACCATGTCGGAGTGGCATGTGAACGCCGAAATGGTAGTAATTGTAGCAACGGAATTGACCGCGCGTAAGTTGTCGAAGGTTTTTCAACATGTGAACGAGTTGTTAACCACGTGGGAACCGCCATGGGTAAGCCACTAGATGGAGTCGCAACCATCGGAAGTGTGTGTTGTCACATGCACATTCACTGCCCGCAAACCGAAACTGTCGGGGATAAGCCGCTTGGGTGGCGGCCTGCGGTTAGACTGCGACAGTCACATGCTAACAGTTCAGGCTATTACACACTGTTACCTGAACGCCAGCTAAATAATGCATATCCAAACTCTGTTTTGGATTTTTGGTTGGAGTTTGTGCTATTTTATTCCAACCACCATGTGACTAGGTCCTTAAGTGTCACAAAGTGACAAGACCGTAACCCTCAACATTCAATGCAACCCATACATGCCATCTTTAGCCATCAGGGACTCGAATGAACCTTAAGAACTTATAAATTCATCATTTTCTTCATGGAGAAGAAAATTAGAGTGATTTTGAGACTTGTATGCAAATGCTGAGCTAGAGAGGCAATTCTTGTTTTCAGTGTATCTTGGTCGTCTAGAGGCAGAATTGGGCACCGAGACAGGCATTGGAAAGCTAGGAGAGAGAGATTTCTGTTTACAGAGACCAAAACTGCCTGCGTGCACATTCAATTTGGTGTTTTTTTGTGTAAAAGACTTCTTTCGATCAATCCTAATAAAGTGGATGCCCATCTTGAAATCAAACCCGGAGAACTTATAAATTCATCATTTTTTTCATGGAGAAGAAAATTAGAGTGATTTTGAGACTTGTATGCAAATACTGAGCCAGAGAGGCAATTCTTGTTTTCAGTGTATCTTGGTCGTCCGGAGGCGGAACTGGGCACCGAGACAGGCATTGGAAAGCTAGGAGAGAGAGATTTCTATTAACAGAGACCAGAACTGCCTGCGTGCACATTCAATTTGGTGTTTTTTTGTGTAAAAGACTTCTTTCGATCAATCCTAATAAAGTGGATGCCCATCTTGAAATCAAACCCGGAGAACTTATAAATTCATCATTTTCTTCATGGAGAAGAAAATTAGAGTGATTTTGAGACTTGTATGCAAATGCTGAGCCAGAGAGGCAATTCTTGTTTTCAGTGTATCTTGGTCGTCCGGAGGCGGAACTGGGCACCGAGACATGTATTGGAAAGCTAGGAGAGAGAGATTTCTATTAACAGAGACCAGAACTGCCTGCGTGCACATTCAATTTGGCGTTTTTTTGTGTAAAAGACTTCTTTCGATCAATCCTAATAAAGTCGATGCCCATCTTGAAATCAAACCCAGAGACATAGTCCATCAGGGACGAACTCCATAATCAATTTTTGTTGTCTTCAATCTCTGTTCTTGCTGCAAATTCCTGTTTAATTATGCTTCTTAAGTTCTTGATTAAGTCTTAAATCAACTACTTTCCTTCAGTTTTCCACATTCAACACTTAAAGTTAACGATCAATTCTATGTTGGCAAATAATCAATTATACTTTAGTTTTAGTTTATGATCAATATCAGATCATCTCGAGATGTATATTATGCAAAAAAACAAACATGAATATAAAAATATGTTTATAAACACATATGAAACATATATTGAAGGGTCAAATATATGGTGTATTAAGTGTTGGGGTTGAATATCATAGATATTTGGAGTATGTTGTTTGGTGGGTATAACCTAATTTGACAACACTTGTATCCTTTCTTTGACATTGGTCATATCGTAACAAGCAAACATCCCAAGCTTTGAAACCATATATAAAAAAATCCCTTCACCTTGGTTAATGAGTACATATGAATAAGTTGTATCTCTATTTGATAGTGATAGTGGAGACATTAAACTCTAATTCCACAGAGAAGGATCCATGTTAGTGAGACAGATAGGCCATAAATATATCATTTACTTATCAACTGTAAGATCAATAATTTTTTAAGTTAGTTGTTGTATATTGATATTAGATATTGTGATGAAGATAAGTACATTACTTCAATGTGCTATGTGCCAAATTCATGGGATAATTTGGTTGCAGCTATTGGGAGTAGTGCAACTCCTTTAAAATTTGATGTATGGTCTCATCCTTGTTATAAATAAAATAAATTGAGGTGGAAAATCATGCATAGTCGGAACATGGATGCCTTATCTATGAGAGTTCATTCCCATGATAGAAATAAAAATAAATCATCTGGAAGAGGGTCTAAATCTAGAGGTAGATCTAAATCTCTAAGAAAATTCCTAAGGAAATGTTGGAAAAGTGGCAAAACTAGGCATTGTCATAAGGATCTAGATCTACTAGTGTTGGTAAAGGAAAGGGATTTAATGATGTTCCATCTAGAGAAAGGAAGACCTCCTTAGAGGAAGGAGGGTATGTATGCTTGGCTTCTTTAAGCACACATTCAAACCGTGATGTATGGTTTGGGTGTTTCATTTCATATGAATCCTCAAAGGGAATGGTTTTATGAATATGGAAATTATAACGGAGGTGATGATTTCCTAAGAGATGACTCAACAAACATAATTGCATGATGTGTAAAATTCAAGTTTTTTCTCAAGGGTGGAAGGATTAGAACACTCCATGGGGTTCTGCACATCCCAGAGTTGGCTAGAAACATGCTAGAAACTTGATATTTGTAAGTAAGATAAGTGATATAGGTGTGCATATCATCTTTGAAAGGGAACCCTATAAAATGGTTTGAGGAGCAATGGTGTTGTTGAGGGGAGTTTGGAATGGAACTTTGTACACACTATTGGGAAGCACTACAAATAATGGGTGTAAGAGTTCTATTGTTCTCGAGGGTGGAAATGAAGAAGAAAAACCCTTATTGTTTCTAGAGAAAAGATAATGCCATGACATAAAAGACTACGACATATTGGAGAGAAGGTCCTTGGAACATTATATTGTAAATATATGGTTGAAGGTATGTCTGATTGCACACTAGGATTTTTTATATGTGAACATTACATATATCATAAAAAATAGGGTAAAATTATAATTGAGTGGTACTAGAGCAAAGGGAATCATAGAGTTAGTACATAGTGATGTGTTTGGATCTATGCGTATTCCACCATCAAGTAAATATGTGTATTATATTTCATTCATAGATTATTTCTAGAGGAACACGTGGATTTGTTTTCTTTGGGAGAAATCCAAGGCCTTTAGTAAATTTAAAGAGTTTAAGGCTCTTGTGAAGAATCAGATAAAGGAGAAAATAAAGATGCCGGGGATAAATAATGGTCAATTGTTTTGTGGGAATGAATCTGTTGAAGATTATAAGAAGTGTGGAATATAAATGCAAAAGACTACTCCATACACACCTCAAAAAAATGGAGTTGTAGAGAGGATGAATGTGATGTTGATGGAAAAGGAAAGGAGCATGCTTAGTGGTGTTGGGTTAGGAGGAATTTTGGGCAAAGGCGCTAGTGGATATTGCATGTTACCTAGTGAATTATTCACCCTCATCAACATGGGTTAACAAAAATTCCATATTAGGAATGGATTGGTAAAAATCTCTCTCTTAAACATCTCAAAGTTTTTGCTGGTTATGCTCATGTACATGTTCGAAAGCAAACAAAGGTAAGCCAAATAATAAAGCTAAAAAATGTATCTTTATTGGCTATAAAGATGGTATAAAAGGTTATAAACTTTAGATCATAGTAACTAAGAAGATGGTTTACATATGAGATGTTAAATATGTTCCCAAACTAGAATTCCTACTAAGGGAAAAGGAACTAAAGATGATAAAGTTTGAGTTAGCTCATTAAAAGAACATGAATGAGAACCTCATACTCAAAGTATGAAGAGATCCATTCAAGAAGGAAGGAAACCATAAAGGTACACTCCACCTTATTTTTGTTGTAGTTTTGCTTTATTTGTCACTAATGATAATCCTAGACCTATTACGGAGGTGGTGGATTCAAAGGATGGTAAACTATAGAAGAAGGTCATAGTTGAAGAAATGTTACCTTGGATGAGAATGACACTTGGGATCTAGCTAATTTTCCAACTAGAAGAAAACTTGTTGGTATAAAGTGGGTGCTTAAGAAGAAGTTGGACGCATAAGTAAAGCATAGAAGTACAAAGTTTGCATGACAATATAGGGATATTCCCAAATAGAGGGAATTGATTTTGATGAATTGTGTTATCGTGTTGCTAAATTAAATTATATTAGATTTATTTTATATGTTGATCCTGCTTTTGATCTTGAAGTAGAGCACATGGTTATGGAGACAATATTCCTATACGAGGATCTCAAAGAAGAAATATGCAAGAAACAACCATAAGGTTTTGTAGTGAAGGGAAAAAAAGAGTTATTTTGCAAGAAAAAAAGTCCCTATATGGGTTTAAACAATTTCCAAGGATGTGGTATCAAAAGCTTCATACTAATATATTGTGACTTGGTTTCTCAAAGAGTAAAGTTGATCTCTATAACGCATTTTTTAATCCCCAAATTTTTAATATGTAATTTAGACTTATAACATTGGGGTGACCAGCATGGATACTCTGATAGTTTACTTTATTTGATGTAAATATTCATTATTAATTTAAGTAAGTTGAAGAATAGAGCATCCAACACATATCCTGATGCTTGAGAGGGAGGCTTGCTTGAGGGTAAAAGTTGTAAGGGGCTTTGGGAAGTTTTCCTACCTAACTAAATCAAATGCCTAATTCCTTGATTTTTCAAATGGAACTACCCAACTGGCAACAATATGAGAAGAATGGGGGGACTATTACTTAATTTATCTAGGAGTATGGGTCATATACCCATCCTAGATACTACTAGATGTCCATGTAGCATAGGGAGGAACCCAAATTCTCATGCTAGGGCAGTGCTCAAGTGGAAAGGGGGGATAACAAAGAAAACAAAATAGAAGAGAGTAACCAGAGAAAGAAGACCCAAGTGTGTGTGTAAGTTAACTAGAAAAACCATCGGAGAAAAATAAAATGAATCAAAGAGAGAACCCTCTAAGCCATACAACTTGTGTGGGGATTGTAATTTCAATTGAATCCCATAAGAAAGTCAATGTGGAAGCCTTCAAGCTAAGTTAGGGGCTAGAAGATTGTTTGGATAATTGGTTTGAAATTAGCACATAAATCATTGAGAAAAGGGAAGGACCGAGGGACTGTGAGAGTAGTGAAGGTATTCTTTTGTACTATGTAATAGGCCCAAACTCAGTAGTTGAAAGGTTGAGCATTGATTTATTTTATATGAAGGAGAGTGGCCTTCATGTATTCTAACCTCAGTGAAATACATTGAACCCTGAGAGAAGTTTTCCCTTAAGGCATCAAATCTAGCTTGGGGGTACCTTGCTACAAGAGAGACTACAGTGTGGCTTTGCCTATGATTCGGTAGAGAGTGGCTCTCTCTTCTTTGGTTTCCAACAAATTTTGTAAATTAGATAAGTATATTATTCTTTGCTAATGAAATGATATTTTTACTCATTGTTTCATGGAAGTTGTTATGCTAGATCACCAAGTATGATGTGGTGATACATTGAATCAATGTACAATTGTGCTTGGTTATTTATTGTTATTCATGTCATGATTGAAAATTTTATTTAGAAGTATTCCATAGAGTACACCATTTCATGTAATAATTCTAATGTATATAATGTGTTGTGAAGAAAATCTAAAGGTTGATTTGATGCGAAGAGCCTTCTTGTTTTTATGTATTCAGGCCTTACAAGGGCAATCGTGGAATGAAACAACCGTGTTGTATACTTATTTGTCTAAGGAAGCTTAAAATTTTCTCAGCAAGGGGAGACCATGTTTCTCTAGAGGTAAGTTGAAATGGTAGTGTTGAGGGCAAAGATTGATGCTTCACTTACAACACTTTTGAATATCAAAAAGCTAAGTGAGCTAATGGGAAACAAGCTCGGTTGTGTAAAGCCCTTGTCTAATTACTACTTGTATATGTTATAATTTTACAAGTATCTATAATGAGAAGACAAACTTTTAAATATTGCTATGAAAAAACAACACTTTATAATTGAAAAAATTAAATAAAATTAATCATATGTGCAGTAAAATATTAGAGATTATGGGTATTATAAAGTTTACACCAATATCCTAGAAAGAATGCACATGCATTAAATATTACAACATATAACAACCATTGAACAAGCAACACATGTCGCAGATCTGCTCGAAATTTAAAGAACAATATTCCAAAAAAGCCAAAGGGATATGTGCCACATATAAAAGAGTTGAAAAACTGATTTTATTTATTCAAATAAGAGTGTACAACCAACTATATTTTCATTTTTTGTTAAAATATGGGCTAGAAAATGATTTTAGAAGCCAAAAATATTAAATATCCATGCAAAGGCAATTGAGTGCCATGAAAGAAGCAAGATAATGAAAATTTATGGCTTGGATCCTTCTGATAAGATCATGATAATCAGAGCTCTTATAGGTACAAACAACAAAATGATGAGATCACTCCTTCCTTATCACTCCTCAAGAAATTTCTCTCTTCACTTTTTCCAAGTGCTTTCCTCAATGGCATCTTGCTCTTTATGTAATCTCCTTCAATCAGCTACAAGGTAACTACTTTCATTTTCTTAAAATTTATTTGGTTAATATCTTCTCCTAATTTTGAGAGAAGAGGGCTATTGAAGAAACCTTTATAATTTTTTAATTTATTTTGAGTAGGTGGGGTCCCACTAGGCTCATTTCCATAATATATCATTTAAAACATCACCTTATGAATCCCTTAAACATGAAATATAAATACTAACATGATAAAAATTCCAACATCATGCATCATAATTTACTACACCATCCAAATGCATCATCAACCAGTATGTACCATGATCATAAAACATGTATTCATCAAAATAACATGCATGACAGAAAAATCGTGCCTCCCATATGCTCAACAATAGCAGTATTACCAAAAAATGATACCACTATCATTGAACATGTTTTTGTTAAAATTTGAAAAGTAAGTAGTCATAAAATCAAATAAATACCATAGTCAAAATATCTTTGGATGCATGTCAAAACTAGTGGTCATCATTTCTCATCACTCCTTTACTTCATTCAACTCAGGATGCATGTCCAAGAAGGAGATCTTTCTTCTTCCTTCATTTTCAGCTCTAAGTGTGTTGGTATGTGAGTTGGTTGAAGTGGCCTGCGTAGATGAGAAGACAAGAGAGGCAACTGCAAGTTGTTTTCCTTTTTTAGCATGGGTAGGGGCAATCAGAGGCTCTTGTCTGGAATGATGCTCAACGTGAGATACAATATATGTGATCTGAGGGACAATAATAGGTGGTGGAATATCATGCCAGGAATTGGAGGGCCAATGAGAAATGTCGAATGTTGGTCTAATGGGATTTGGTTCCCAACTTTCATGCCACTAAGGTTGTTGATGTCGTGGCAAATGGGGCTCAGGATACTCTATAATGCTAGGATGTGGATAAGGAAGAGAGTTATGTGATGCATGAGGATTAGGGGGAGGACCACCAAGATACAAAATGTTGAGTTTGATTTAATTGGTTGAATTCATTATAGTCTACATCAAAGTGAATGGAAAATCCTATCCTCTTATTCTTGATTTCATGCCATAACACATTTTTCCTTTTTCCTTATCCTCTTTTGTTCCCCTTGGAACCCTTGTTGAAGAAACTCATCTATAGAAAATATAAAACAAATAAAATAAAATAAATCATGACATTATATATTTCAATAACATGATAACTAAAACAAATCAAATAACAACTTGTATAGATCATATCTAACATAAAAATTCAAATTCTTGAAACAAACATATGATAGATGGAGTGATTAAAAACTTATGAGAGAAATGACCTCATCATGCATGTATATCAAAATAGGTTGGTTCATTGGCTATACCGATCATGTGCACTGATGGTTTATACAATATTCATCACAATTGCAAGAGTATGGACATTTATAAAAAGGAAATGAAATGGATGTTATGTGGCAATGTATGGACAGTTGGGAAAATATGCTTCATATTCAAGCCATTGTATTATTTTGCATGCAAAAACTGAACAAAATTTGAGTTCTACAACCAAGTTGCATGAGTAAGACGATTGTTGTAAGTTCTCTAAAATGAGCGAAAATGGCTTTGAGTGGAACAAACGCCTGGTTTATCAATATACCAAAAATATTTTATTCATGTTTTGATAATGGGTCATGTGAAAGTAGTGAGGTAAATTGGTATGAAATGGACAAAATGAAAGGTGATCTTTTGAGCAAACAAAATGTGGCTAAATAGTGCAATTTTGAAGGCAACCCACATCATTTTTTAAAAAAAATTTCCAAACCGTGAGAATAAGTCTATGACTCACGAGTATTTAACATATTGTCAAAAATTAGTAAGGAGGTGCATGAATTATATACAACAATGGTACATCCACAAAAGAAAAGACTAAAATTACATGTGTTTCTTCAAATATATGTTTTGAACAGAGGCGATGCACTGGTGATTTTTCATGCATTTGAATTAGAATTTGCAAGTTATGGGTAAGGGGGGGTTCATATGAGACCTTCATTTTAGTTATTTTCTATATATCTCATAAAAAAACTAATATGTTTATACAGGGGTAGCATAGCAAAATGGAAAATGGTCATAATAAAAGGTTGGGCACAACATAGTCCATGGGCAAAGCCTTTTGCCCAAATAACCTCATTAACCCAACCTCAATGTTGTAAAACCCCCTTTATGACAGTATGAATTAACAATAAGAACAAAACTCGACAATTATAACAATGCATGGTAATGGGGAGCAACAGGATGGCTGAAACAACCCATCAAAATTGCCAAAAATAATGAGAGAACCCCTTAATTTACCAACACGAAACCTTAAACTAAGACAAACACATCATCAACTCATAAAACTATGAACATTTAACTAATGAAACAACGCAACCATGATACATTGAGGACATTAGAGGGGACCTGTGAAAATAGCGTTACATTTTTTTGAGTAATTAAATGGTTATATGGCACTATGAGGTGAAATGTATGTGGTTTGTCCACTTGAAACTTGCATGATAAAAGCCAATAGCTTGTGTACGAGACATGAAATTCAGCCCAAGTCGATAGAGGAATATTTGTTGCCATTATTCATATTAATACACTTACGTGTTTGAGCATTTAAAGAAACAGGGGTAGAGGTATTAACATTGTTATTGGGGTTTTATGCAGTGGGAAAACAACTAATAATAAAGTCAATGCATAGCCTAAGATCCAGAGCCAAGGGTTTAATAAGACATGGTAACGACACATAAAAACGGTGCGACCATCGCAATATTTTCTAAGACTAAAATAAAAGACCACAGTAAGTGTGTTATGCTCTTACATGGAGTTGACCCATATCTATTTCAATACACATAACCCATGAAACATTACAAGCCTGCCATTTTGGGGGTTGTGATTTTTTATTAAATTTTTTTTTGCATGCACATCAATTACAAGCATAATGGTGTCAAACTAAAAATAGGGAAACAAAATGGAGAAGGAACAAGCCTTGAATGAGGGGATTAACCCAAAGATGTAACACCAAAAGAGCCATAACAAGTAAAATATTTAATCAACTAGTCTTTCAAGTGAATTATTCTGCTAAGGGATCTAAATTGTGAATACCTAAGCTACTAAGATTTTATATTGTTCCTAATGACCCCAAAAATTGTTACCATGCAATAACCAACCACAAAATTATATGTTTTTTCCTTCAATTACTAGGGTTTTAGCAGAGCTAAGGGTGGAGCTCGAACAACAATACCAAATGAATGCAAGCATGCGTTGGTGGTTTGCCTTTAAGGCTTTCCACCTTCATTATGTGAGGCATGCATCCCGAGGCATGCCTTGGGATGTGCCTGATCAATCATAACAAATATCCACTATGTCACATTAATCACTCATTAAATCATGAACCCAAACCATAACTTTTTTCTTATGTTCCATGCATATCACATGACATGACAATGTTAATAACATGCCACCCAAGCACTTATAAAATAATTCCCAAACTCTGTTTGCATCATAAATACCAAAACATATTTTTGTGTCTCACCAATGGAGTATGTTATGATATGGCAAGGCCAATAACATATAACCAACAACATTAATATGTAAGCTGAATGTGTAACTAAATGAAAAGCATTTCACCCATGTTCAACAAAACATTTCAATTTTCATGCTTCATAGCATATGTCATCAAGATAAATGTCATGTCAAACCAAGATTTGCTATGTGCCAGCAATATGGACATATATTACTTATGTGAATTCAAAACTCGATGAATATTTCCAAGACAATTGTTTCCCATGTATTTACGGTGATATTCTTTCATAGGAGACCAACAAAGAGATCAAAATATATAAATCTTATTTCCTGCCAATTCTTTGTCATGGATTTCACAATTCATAGCATGTGCTAACAACCACACTGATTTTGCAGATATGAAATTTAAAAAATATGAGAGCGAGCACCTCCTTATTTCCTACTGGGACCCCACCTACTTAAAAGTTTTTTATTGTATCAATTTTTTAGAAGATAATAAGATCACAATGGCTTGCACAATTTTTGTAAGGGTGAGTCATTCATGATTCAATAGTTATCCCCTCTATTTGTAAGAGTTGGAGTTGGTAATATGTGTAATTTGCAACCCAAAGGATGAGAGTAACCATATCCTAGTTGGGTGAAGTTGATAAGGATAGACTATTGGCCATTTGATGTCCTATTATTACATAAATGTCTTATTGAAGATAGGATGCCTTCATGGGCTAGAGAAGACTTTTGTAGAATTCCCTGTGCAAGTTTTCTTCCCTATTAGATTTGGTTTCAGTTCTTTGAAACCAGTTTGAGAGCTTAGCGAGAAACTCAAAAATTCTGGGTTGACCCTTAGAAATTCAAGGATTACTCATTGAAATTTTATTAATTTGATGATTGGGGGATTTTTCCCTAGCCCCTAATCATATGGTATGACAAGGGGACTATCACCAAAATCTAATCAAAAGGTGCTTAAGTCTGGAGGTAGAGTATCAGGTGTCGAATTATTGGGTGTCAAAAGGGTATCCATTAAATAATCTCCATGTGAACCTTGATATCAACTAGTCTTGAAATGTCTGTCAACTAATAGGGATAGAAGTTGCAACAATTGACGACCAAGCATCAGAGTATCATGTTTTCAGAGTATAGGGTACTAGGTACTAGGTAGCATGCCAAACAATCATTAGTGCATATCCTCGATACTGAGAAACCTCAATACATATATTAAATTATGGAGATAAATGGTGTGGAATTTTCTTATTCGTTGACATCCCATTATTATATTCGACGAGAGGGTGAAGAACTCTTATAGATTTTCCTTGGTGGCATAGTGATGCAGTGCTTGGAGGGATGTTGTGGCATGAAACTAGGCCTTAGATGACATGGCATGCCAATGTGGTGCTGACATGGCATGTCGATGTGTTATGATGACATGGTACGAAGGTAGACCCTAGATGATGTGGCACACTGACCTAATGCTAATGTGGTGTGTTGTCATCGTAAGATAATGTGGTATGGGATGACATTGTGATAGCCCTGGTTAATTCCCCCCTATGTAAATATTAGAATCATTTTGTTCTAATAAAAATAAGTTGAGATATGCGACACAGGTTCAAATCTTTAGGGCAAGAGGTGCTTGGGAAAATCAAAAGAGTTGAGTCATATGTGACCAACATGATCAACTCAGTTCACTTGTGAAAATAATGATTGAAAAATTGCAGTCTGGCAGGTTCTGGGGGACCAACAAATTACATGATAGGAGGCTTGCCATTGGTGGGAAAGAAATCCTATCCGCCCCATCAAGTAGTTTTAAAAATGACCAACATGATGAAGAGTTGTGGGTAGATTGCCAAAACAAAGTCGAGACAACGTGGGAGGAGTTGAAAGGGTAGGAGGAGCAAAAGAATGAAAAAGGTAAGGAGAGAACATATGTGAAGGATGCATAAGAGGAGTCATGACAACTTGGAGAGAGCTCACATAGAGTAGAGAACAAAGAGAACCTAGGAGAAGGGGGATTTTCCTTTGGAGGTAGCCTAAGAGAAACATATACACAAAGAGGAGCATGCATAATGTGGGGACATGTAATGCTTCATGCATTGAAGCAGTGGCTAAGCAGTAAGAGAAAAGAAAAGACATGGATAGGATGAAAGGAGAAATCCTTTTTGGTTTTGAGCAAAGAAGAGTGGTATGGGCATCTCTCAGGTGAAGGATAGAGGTTCTCTAGATTCCTTGGTTTGAGTGGAGGCCCTATTTCTTTGGATTCCCGGCCAAGAAGTGTCCTAGCACCTTCTTTGCTTGGTTGCAGGTTGATAAATTAATTCAGTGAGCTTTGGATTCTCGTTGTAGGGTGGAGCCACTAAATATATTGTGCATGGTTGTTAGTAGTGAGCTATGGAATCCTAGTTCAGGGTGGAGACATCGAGGGCATTGGTTTAAGGGTGGAGCTAGTATAGCATTTCGATTCCCTATATTGTTGAGGGTGGAGGTGGCATAGCCTATTGATTCCTTATATTTTTTAGGGTGGAGGTGACATAGCCTTTAGATTCCATGTATTGACTGAAGGGTGGAAGTGGTATAGCCTCTGGATTCCCTGTACTGAGTGAAGTGTGGAGGTGGAGCAACATTTAAATTCTCTTAATAGCTGGTGGGTGGAGATGGTATAGTCTCTAGACTCCCTGTTACAGCTGGCATCATTGGTTGATTCTCTAAAAGCACTCTTCCTCAAGCTTTGAATCTAGCTCGGGGGTGATTGGTTGAAAGAAAGAATTGTAGTGCAACCCAATTTGAGGTTGAGTGGGGAGTTGAAGCCCCAATCTTAGTTGTAAGGTCCTTCATTGTAATATAAGTGCTTATCTAGCTCTATGTGCTTGTAATTGTGGTATAAATGCTCATTGTGTTTAATGCATGAATCAATGTTGATATATGTTATTTCCTTCATGGTTTTGCGGAGTGGTTAAACTCTTGTGTGTTTGATGGAACTTTGCCAAATTTTGTGTTTATTTGTGAGCTCAAATTCTATCCAATTACGTGAGTACTTGAGATTGGTGAATATTCATGGTTTGGTTAATCTAATGCATTAAAACGAATGGTAATAGCAAGCCCTCTATTGTGTGATTTATTGTAGGAAGCATGTATTTCCTGTTGGGTTGTGTTATATTCTTTCCACGAGTAACCTGCGGAGCCCCCC
>APFE030048674.1:0-33024 GCA_000404065.3 Pinus taeda
CCTTCAATCCTATCCCAAGTTGTTCTTAAGGGGGGATGTTAGGATATTCCGACACATAGGAAATAGTTAAGTATAACTTGGTCTAGTGTAGAGTTAGGTAAAGTATGTTTCTTTACTATGTACATTTGTAACTTACAATCCGACGGTCACGATATGTTCTAGAAATGAAGTGATCTGACCGTTCATTCTCTCCTCGGTATTACCGACACTTGATCCATGGCTTAACACCCGATTAGTCGATGATCTCCATTTAAAGAGAATGGAGGGTCATTTGTAAGGTAATCGTTCATGAGAGAAGCTTATGTAAATTTTCATTCTTTTATTAATGAATTGCCTGAAGTGGTCGCGTTGGCTCAGGCCATGGACTGTTTCCCTCCTTGAGGGTTTTAACCACATCAAGAATACCGATGTATTGATCTATGATCTATTTGTGAGCGGTGTCCTTTGGTGTTTTGTCTGAGGAACTTACCCTGTAAATTCCTACACTTTCTCCATTAAAAGAATACCTGCTAGACTCAACTGAAGGATATATTGTTCCCACTCCTCAACTAAAGGACCTAACAAAGCAATCCCATAAGCATCTAACCATGAGTTCAAAACCAAATTTGGATTGTGGACAACGTAAATATGATTCAGGAAAAAGAGACCATTGTGGTGTAAATATGATTAAGGAAAAATATACCATTTTGGTGTAAATATTAAGGATATGTAGACGCATATTTTTCCCTCTCTGAAAACCTGATAAGATGATCCTTGCAACAACTTTATAAGCTCTGAGATTAATGATTTTAGGATCCCATATGGTGGTCAGTCCTCCATAGAGGCCTGAAGCATTAGTTGAACACACATTCTAAACAAGATAGATATTTAACAAAAATTCTCAAGCCTTTTCCCTATTGTACACAGTCTCTTATAAAAGAACGACCGTTGGTTTTTTCAACTAAATGATACTATGAATGGATCTTTCTTTTGGGGAAGATTCCAATCCCCTCATATTGAATGACATAATAATCATTATGGCAGAGCTTCCGCAGGTACAATACCTCTGAGGACCCGAGAGCCGAGAAGTTAAACATCCAAATTCCCCTCCAACTGACAAGAAAAAACATAAAGAGGAGGATGGGGTTCTTCCATGGTCCCCTGAAGAGACTAAAGAAGATCGGAAGTTACCATAGTACAATTAATGAATTTATTGTATTTTGTGCCTTTCTTCTTCCTAATAGTTTTTTTTTTCTAAATATAGGCTATCAAACACTCTCTTATTAGGAATTTTCTTTTTCTTGATTTTCAGAGGCTCCAAAGCAACTGACTTGTTCCAAGCCAAATTTTCTAGAGAATTAAATTTTCTAAAGGCATCTGACAAGAGTGAAAGACTGCCCCCTTAAGTATCACCAACAAGTTATTCCAGGTGGTGTGATTTTCCTTGAATAACAATGATAAGTCAACTTGTATTCATGGCTAACAATCAATAATGGTTGTTTGCATTACTAGATTGACACTTGAGTTATGATAAATTTTCCCACATTTTTTTAAAGATTTTTTTATACATGTAATCTCAAATTTTCAATTCAAAATAACTTAAAAAATAAAGATTAAAGATGATTCGTAAGAGTTTGAAATCTTAAAATTCTTTGTCAATAAATTTTATGCAAACTCAAAGATTTTTCCTTGTGTTTATGGTTAACATTTCTCTTAAATCTGTCTATATAAGAAAGTTAATTTTATGCATGGGCCTCAATCATGGTTAATATTTCTATTAAATCTATTTATATAAATAAGTTTATTTCTATTAAATCTCTTTATATAAATAAGTTAATTTTATGCATGGGTTTTAATCGAGATACTTCTAGTTCAAAATTAGCCAAAGATTTAAAAATATTGATGAAAAAAGATTGAACTAACCCTTTCAGATAGGAATATAAGTTTCCATAGCTCCAAAAGTTAACTAAATTAGTTGAATCCCCATTGTTAAAACACTTTTAGTATTAAAAAATCATAAGTTCAATTTTCTCGACATCCTTAAAATTATGCTCCACAAATAAACCAACAAAAAAAATCCTTTTTACTAAATCAACTTCGTACAAATACTTTATAAATGTAACAATCACTAATCTTCAAAATTTATAAACCACATAAAAAAATCCATTAATTTCTTTAAATAACCATAAACTTCCCTTCATTTCCATCCCACGAGACAACCTAATGCGTAGCAATATTCCTAAAGAAGGAAGGTATGCCTCGAGCGTTTTTGTTCTCACATAATTTGAATCTATGGGGGAGATTCTCACTCATTCTCTTAAAAAAAATATGAATACTATTGGAATTCATGTACTTGTTACTATATGCATCATTTAGTTGGAAGATTGACTTCCTATATCATGTGGTTATTTGAATATTGGCTTTTATCCCACACAACAATAAAGGTTTTGTCCTCCTCCTTTCTATCTTAATCCTCAGTGTTAAGTTAATACAAATCTAGTTTAAAGAAGAGAAAATATTATATATAATACTAATATAGAGTATATATATACGATATAAGATATATTTCCAAAAAAATTAAATATATATAAATAAAACTTTTAAATTTTTGGAAAAATTGATAATTTATTATTAAATTTGTAAAATCTATAAATTTACATAACTTTTTATAATAATGTTAATAGTCTCTCATTTAAAACAATATATAAATAATATTTAAAATGGATAAAATCATTCAAATTAAACATAAAATTTTAATGTTTTTCGTGACTAGGTTGCGGTCAACTTGTTCGTAAGATGGAAAGATCTACCCACTAATAGGATGCTATTCACTGAGCTTGTATGAGGCTCAAAGTCCAAGCCTGGATGCCCCACAAGAAAGTTTTAATTACTTTCTTCCGAAGTGGCTTCCACCCCTCTCGCTCCCCATAAGATTTGAACCTATAAGCTTTGAGATTATAAAATTTCAATGTTAATTGAAATGTTATAATTTCTTCACATGAAAACTATAATCACATCGCTTCAACATTGCAATTGGTGTATTTTCAATATCAACTCACAACTTTCAAAACTAAATTTGAACCACTAACTATTTTATATTTTTATATTTATTTATTGTTTTAAAAATATATAGTTTTTACATTATTTATATTGGTTTGCAAAGTCATTCAATATGTTAAAATAATTTAATTAAATTTTTATATTCATAATATATAGTCTATAACTATGGATATTCCATGGAACAATTTGTCACAACAAAATTTATAATATTTTAAATTGAACATTTTGTCACAACGTAATTTATAATACTTTATTTTTTTATTATGCAATATATTATCTTAAATATCAGGTTTAATATTACAAGTATAATGTTCAAAATTATGGGAAATAATTGAATCTAAAATGAGAGAAACAAGCCACCACACCATCCACACATAATAAACAATGATAAGCTCTGACTTGGGATACCCAATATGAGAGAAAACTAAGTTAGAAGCGGATGTCTATGCTTTTCTCTCTTTTGAATCTTGGTTATGAAATGCACGTTTGAAGAAAGAGGCACTCACTATGTAATTACCACAAAGACTGTGGCATAAGTGACTCTTGCATAATATTCTACCTCCTTCATTATGCTTTAATAACCCACTCCTAGATGCTTAGTTAACTATGAAACAGTAACAATACCAAATGAATGAAATCCTTTCTCTTCTTAGTAGTCCAATATTTATTATATCTAATAGTAATTTAGGATTATTATTAGGGCTTTTACATGTTTGAACCCTCAATTAGTGTTAGATTTTGGACCTTCTATAACCTTCTTGGAAGTCCACACATGACTAGTTCCACATGCATGGGAAATGGGGGATGATGTGGTATCCACTTGATACCGTGGTGGTCAACAAGGTAGTTTAACTTGCAAGAGGCTTAACTTCAAAATATAAACTCCAAATTGAAGTGACTTTTGCATGATTGGAAAACTTTTAGTTTGTTAAACAACTATAAGGGATCATGAGCTATGCTTACAAATTTTTTACCTTGAAAAATGTCATTTGATTCCTTGAATCAATTTTATAAGTTTACAGACCAAAATCACCAAATTGTGATTCACCCCTAAGATGGGCCCTACAAGCCCATTCACCCCTAAAATGAGCCCTACAAGCCAAATCTTCCAATTTTTTCATGCAAGAAGTACCAAAATAGATGACGAACTATATAATGATCCATTCCAATTCATCCATCATCAAAACAAAAAGGATAAATGAAGATTTATTAAAAAACATAAAAATAACAAAAGTACTTAAACAAAAGGATAAGTCTAAATATTTTACAATTTGGATTTTTTAATTGCAAATTTTTATTAAAAAACATAAAAATAACAAAGGTACTTAAACAAAAGGATAAGTCTAAATATTTTACGATTTGGATTTTTTAATTGCAATTTTTTATTACCCAAATTGAATTTTTAAATAAATAAATAGATTCAACTCCTTCAAAACATCCTATAGGATTACACGACTTTAATCACTAATATATAAGATTTGAATAATTATTTTAAAATTTTAGCTAAAATTTCAATAAAAAATATTTAAGAAAATATAACTATAAAAATATTCAAATTGTAATATATTAAAATTATGTGTATAAAAAGCACTACCTTTAATGCAAATTTGATTTTACCCATGAAATGTAAATTAGTTGGTTTGTGTTAGGTTCAATCTCTACTAGCTTTCAACTCTCAGGTTTAAATCTTAGGGGGAGGGGTTAAGGATGGAGGCCACTTTTGGGGAATTAAACTATCCTCTCAAGGGGCATCCAAACTTAATCAAGTTTCACAGAATCCTGATGATAGAATCCCACTAGTGGATAGATTATTTTTCCATCCACTAACCCTAACTTAAACTTAACCTACTTACCAAAAGAAAAAAATTTGATTAAAAAAAATCCCCACATTCACCTACCTTCCGTCCTTTCACTGTAAACCTCTATTTTAAATACTCTCACCTACCTTTCGTCCTTTCACTAATAAAACTCTATTTTAAATATGGATTGATTATTTCATGATAGATTGGTCTATTGTGAGCAAAAACATTAATTATTGTGTATTTCTAACAAAATTATATATATATTGTTGAGAAACAAAAAATGGGCTTTTCTTTTAGCTTGAGGGTTAAAAATGAGGTTGTTTGTATTAGCGAGCCCATAGGTATATTGAGCTAGAGTGAGGTTGTTGGTAGCCCACATGTATACTCACTTAAGAGTTCACAAGGCTCGAAGCCAATACAACAATATTCATAAGAATGAAGCCATGACAACAATATAGGCTAGCCCACATGTATACTCACTTAAGAGCTCACAAGGCTTGAAGCCAATACAACAATCTTCAAATGAACGAAGCCATGGAAACAATATTTAGTAAGACATTGTAGCTCATCATGTCATTAACGAGGATTTGAACTTGGATGGGGAAGATAACAACCATTTCGCCCAAACGCCCAAGATAACCCCAATTGACTTAAACTTTTTGGCTTTGGGGACCACCTGACGAAGAAAGTCAACCTCCCTCTCAGCGTGATGGCCCAATTGACTTAAACCTTTTGGCTTTGGGGACCACTTGGCGAAGAAAGTCAACCTCCCTCTCAGCGTGATGGCCCAATTGACTTAAACCTTTTGGCTTTGGGGACCACCTGACGAAGAAAGTCAACCTCCCTCTCAGTGTGATGGCAAGAGATAGGTTGATGGTACCAAGAAAACCCATAGCATAGACTCACTTAAGAGTGCACCATAGTTACTCTATTCCAAAGCGTAAACATGTCAACTTACGAGACTTGAACTTGGGTGAGAAGGTTAACAACTCTTCTGCCCAACCACCCAAGCTAAACTCAATTGACTTCAAATAAAGGAGGACATTGGAGTGAGTTTTGATCCACTTAATGTGTGCTAGACATGAGGGTGGGCTATGATCCACTTATGTGTGCACACATCACAAAACCATTGAATATAGTCTCTTTGGGTGCAACCAAAAGAAACCATTTAATATAGTCTTTTGGGTGCAACCACACTTTTGATCACTACCTCAATGTGTTTGCATGACCCCAAGTTAGACTTTCATGGGAATTCTTGCCCAATAATGCAAAACTAAGACATTTTCACCATTAAATTCAAAATCTTTAAACTAATTATCATATATATATATATATATATAATTATTAATTATACTTAAAAATTAATAAGGATGGTATTTGGAAAATATTTTTTAGCTTTATTACATTATTAATCTATTTTCTTACTCGAAGTGTTGATTTGCTTATTAATCTATTTTCTTATTTAGAAAAGTATTTTAATAATTTTTTTAAATTTTTGAACAAAACTTTAAAATATAAATATAAATTGAATTTTTATTATATTATTATTATTAAATCGGATCATCTAATTATAATTATGATAATTATATTTTTCCATTATTGAAATTGTAATTTAAGTATATAAAACATCCCATCCAACCCAAAATAAAACTCTTACACATTTAAATATTATAATTTTATATTATTTCCAATTCAAACCACTTCTTCTTAAGTTTTGGACCACTAAATTTTGAATAAACTTATCATAATTCCATAAATAAAAATTTAAATATTTAAATATTAAATATATTTTTATTTAATTAATTGGAATTAAATGTTTAAAATTATATAATTTTATTTAATTTTATTGAAATTAAATGTTTAAATTATATAATTGATTTTCACCATACTGAGACACTAATAAGATTCTTCGCCAATAAATTCCCAACACCAAAATTCCAGAAAAATAAAACTTTTTTAAGCTTCATTTCTCGATACTTTATATCAATTCCAAATAATATTTCCGACAAAACAAGTTGGCACAAGGTCCCTTTCAAACACCCTGGCTTATTCCGTTATGTTTAAACTCCATGTATCTCTAAGGCGAGTCGGGGGTTGATCACCTTTTCAACTCACCGACAGTACTGGGTATTGCGGTAAATTGAGGTCGAGTTACGCGATCTGTCGGTCGACAAAGGAACCCACGCTCTGGGTGAAGTCACGAGATCGAATCTCATTCGATAAAAGGCAAGCAAGAAGAAGAAGAGGTCCCTGAATATTGGCATTAAGCTTCAAAATCTTCCTAGATCTGGTGGGTTTCTGGCCAGAATCTCAGTGTCTGTGCCTGTTTTTTAACTGCATTGTGTTGTTCTGATAGATCTGTTAGAATTGGCTTTTGAATTGGTTTTGCAGGCGGAGATCTAGCCTGTCATGGCAATGGGAAGGATTTGTTTGGTTGTTTTGTTGGCATTGGCACTGTGTTTGAATGTTTCACTGGCGTCGAAGAAGATGAAGGTCTGCGACAAGGGATGGGAATGCAAGGGGACTTATTGCTGCAACCAGACTATATCGGAAATTTTCACAGTGGACAATTTCGAAGAACTATTCTCCAAGAGGAATACCCCGGTGGCTCATGCGGTGGGTTTCTGGGATTACTATTCCTTCATCAACGCGGCTGCACAGTTCGAGGGCATAGGATTTGGTACTACTGGAGGACAGGTGATGCAGCAGAAGGAGCTTGCAGCCTTCCTTGGCAATGTTGCAGCTGAAACTTCATGTAATACCTAACCGTATCTCGCCATTTTCCTTTTATTTTGGTTTAAAGAAGATCTACATTGTTATATTTCTCATACGAATATAACTCGACTGGGTTATTTAAGGGTTTCAATGTGTGTAAGGTTTGCAAGTTGTGGTTATTGGTTATTGTGAATATTTGATTGTTTCAGCGTTTTTATTTCACTACTATGGATTAGCAAATCACCATTTTCCTTTTATTTTGGTTTAAAGAAGATCTACATTGTTATGTTTCTGATACGGATATAACTCGGCTGGGTCATTTAAGGGTTTCAATGTGTGTAAGGTTTGCAAGTTGTGATTATTGGTTATTGTGAACATTGGATTGTTTCAGCGTTTTATTTCACTACTATGGATTAAAAAATGCCCTTAAATCATGCATCATGGCCATCTTCTATTTCTTTCAAATTATATTAGCAGAAACCCATCTAAGCAGGGGCCACATACACCTGGGTTTTGATATGCCTTGAGGTTGGATATCTGATTTCCAATATTTGATATCTCCCATTTGTCTGGACTCAAGGTATTCATCCTCGAGCTTTACATTTTCGAATATTCGACCTGGGTTTAGATGGGTTTGTCATCTGTGTTAGTTTCCATGCTCAATGCATTATCTACATTCAATGCATTGTTACGCAGAGTTGATGGATCAGCTCCACCCTCACTCAATCTGTAAAATTCACCTTGGTTCTCTTGGTGCTAGTAAGACGCAATGTATGAGTTGGTTTACTTGTGAGGTCGATGGAGTATTAAGCCACCCACTAAGATTTCATTCTTGCTATGGTTTTCCTCACCTCAATGGGACGAGTGTCAGCGGAATGGCAGAATAGATACCCAGTAGACCTAAGATCTAAGCCAGAGCCCTCACCTCCCTCTGCGCCCCCTCCCCCCCTTGTCAGCGGAATGATAATGACATAATATATACCCAGCAGACCTAACATCTAAGCCAGAGCCGCGCCGAAAAAGAAGAGAAGGTGGTGTGCGTCTATGTAGAAAACACAACACTGGTAGTTGTTGGAATAATAGCTTGGATATTTGATTGCATTTTACTACAATCAAATGATTTCTTTCATGGCTTTTGATATGGGGACAGTGCCCTGTTTCCACCGGAGGCTGGTAGATGAGTTGTTGAAACTGCAATTTGCATTGTTCAAATTGTAATTTTGAATATTTTGGTAGATTTCAGAACCCTGGAACTAGTCCAAGATTGCAGTTTGCGATTGTTGAAATTGCTTTTTTGCAACGAATTGAAAGATCCGACCTGATTTTGATCAGATAACCAAGGAATCGTTAAAATAACGTTGGGATCTTTTGCAACGAATTGAAAGATCCGACCTGATTTTGATCAGATAACCAAGGAATCGTTAAAATAACGTTGGGATCTCACGCGTTTCTTCACTGGTTAAACCCTTCTATTTACCCCATTTTATCTTCCTTCGCTGTTTACTTTTTTAAAAGACGAGCTATAGGCAATCCTTATTTGCTATTTGTACTGACTGCACTCGAACCCATTGTCTTTTCTTTGGTCATAAGGGGGCATTAATATTTGCAATTTCACCGCTTGTCCACCTGTTATTGTGCATTCAGTTGTTTCAGTTCTGTTTGTGTAACTTTGGTTTGTTAGTTACTGTACCATATTTCACTTATGCATATATGCAGTAAATGGATAGAACAATTTCGAGTACTTCTGATTAAATGATGAAGAAATTACCTGTGCAATTTTATCAGGTATGAAGTGAAGTTGTTAAAGAATATGTGTTGGATGATGTGCAAAGTGCATTTACTTTTTTGGCCCCTGTATATCTTTCCCTTATTCATATGTGCAGGAAATGGAGAGCAGATTTTCGAGTATTTCTGATTAAATGATGAAGAAATGACCCATGGAATTTTGCCATTATGAAGTTGTCAAAGTCCATGTGTTAGATGATGTGCGAAATGCATTTCTTTTTAAGCTAGATGGTTACCCCTATTATGAAGTCTAAGAAAAAAATGTGACCTAGTGTGGGGAAAACGTGCTTTTTATTTTATCTGAAAAAATTGGTTCAATGCATTTCTGCTGATCTTATTATTGTCAAGTTGTGGAATGTTACGAATAAGGTAATTTGGAAGAAACTTTTAATTTATTAGGGCCAAGAAGTATAGTCTATTTAAAGGAACCTTACAGATTTGATTTACAGGTGGTTACAATGTTGCTACTGGTGGTCCAACTGCTTGGGGTTTGTGCTACAAAGAAGAAATGAGTCCGGACCAGCTTTACTGTGATCAAAATTTGCTATACCCTTGCGCTCCAGGAGCCAGTTACCATGGACGTGGTGCCCTGCCTATTTACTGGTATGTTGTATATTTTGTGCATTTGCTGTTAAAAAAATCGGGAAGCTTGCATATTGCAAATCTTGTTTCTTTTCACTGTATAGTAGAAATTATATTGTTAGGCATACTTATGCTAGAGTTTTCAGAAGCATTTATTGTATTTGATACCATTTTACTCTCGTATTTATGTACTGTGTGACATTTATTTAGCATATAAGTTGTGTACCGTGTTAGATTATGTAGCATATTTGATTCCTCTTAATTTTTTCTTAAGAGACCATGGTTGAGTTTGGTTTGTAATTAAGTTTTCTATTTTTTAATATGTATATTAGTTTTCATCCGAAAAGTTGTATTTGCGATACTGGTTAGTTTGTCGATGGTGCTTTCCAGTGCTTATTTATACTTTTTTTAAGTCACTTTCAGAATGATATAAGGTGTCAATTCCATTCGTCTCATGGACGGATGCACGGATCGTAGCTATATTCTGATTTTTATTATTTGATGTATCATGATTATATTCAGAGCAGTAGAGGTTTCATTTGTTTGGTCTTTTTGGTTTATGCAGGAACTTTAACTACGGACCGATTGGTGAAGCACTGAAACTTGATTTGCTTACTAGTCCAGACATGGTGTCAAACAATGCCACGATAGGATTTCTAACTGCAATGTGGAGGTGGATGAATCCCATCAAGCCAAAACAGCCCTCTGCTCATGATGTGTTTGTGGGTAACTGGAAACCAACCAAAAATGACACTGAATCATATAGGCTCCCTGGTTTTGGAATGGTCATCAATGTTCTAAATGGGGGTTTAGAGTGTGGGAAAGGGGATATTGATGCAATGAACAACAGGATTTCACATTACCTGTATTTCCTTGATTTGCTGGGCGTTGGACGAGAACAAGCTGGTGATAATCTTGATTGTGGCCAGCAAGTTCCTCTTAACCCTGTATCAACTTCTACCACCTCTCGTTAGCTGGCAGTCTGTAGTTTTATCTATCCAAGGCCATCCTTGATCCGATTGATAGTAGGGTAAATAAAGGAGCATGCCTTTGACCATTATGTGTATTGTTTGGGCTCTTTATTTCACAGTTAGGAAGTTTGGTTCCGTTCAGTGTTGAAATAATAGAATGGCTCTCTTCCTATTTGTAGGTGATCGTGATAAGGTTTGTTGCCGGTTATGTAAAATATACCAGCAGCGCTTTCTAAGACGCTATTTGTGCAACGACTTAATTTAATTATTGTGGATCACATGATGAAAATATGTTACTTGTTATTTTGTGCAAGCCAGCTATTGCCGAGGCCTGAAATATCTGTATAAACATATATCATTGTATAAACATGTATCATTCTTTTGAATATCGTTCAATCCATAGAATTAGTCTCGTCTTTCATTCGTTGTGTTGTTTTTGAAAGGTTGTTACTAGTACTTCTGCAGAGTAACATATATGCTAATTTTATTTACCAATAGTAACTGCAAATTGATTTTATATCATGATATTCTTAATAATGCATTTCATGTCTTCTACGAGTCGTACATCCAACTTTGGGTCTTGGATAATGCATGCAATTTTTCCTAATAATTATCATTTTTTTTAGATGCTTGGTTGAATACTGCATACTGTTGCATTAGAACAAAGTTATGTGAGACTCTGCCTTATAGGATAAAGATATATATGATAATTCGAAATTGAGAAGAGTAACAACGCCACTACAGAAAATTGGATGTTGGGGATTGTTGAAAGTATTATAACTTGTGTTTGTTCTTTCCGATAAAGAGTGCCATTTTCACTTCAAATAGAACCTGTTTTATGAAGATGAAAGTCTTTTATTTTTTGTGATAACTACTTAAACCTCAGAGGTGAAGGTTTCCTAGTAAACAGTGCATTCATTTTCCAAATGTAGTATACTCGTAATTATACTTAATTGGCCTATTATGTATTGTGTGTTTGTTGTAGTGATGTGCGTTTTGCTGCGATTTAGGAATCTCTTTTTAGGACCATGCTGCGTTATACTCTAGTTTTAAAAAGCGGTCCAATCGAACCGAACCTCGGTCAAACCGGCCAGTTAGCTCCTTGAGATATCAAACCAGTCATTGGTTGGTCAGGACGATTGGGTACCAAACCAGTTGGGTTTGGTACCAAAATGATAACTGGTTTGGTACCAAAATGATGCCTAAGCTGATAAGATGATGCCTAAGCTTCTATTTGCCTCACACATCTGATTTCTAGTGTTTGTGAGCATATGAGAGCTTGGACAGTTCTTCAACATTGAGTTTTGGAGCAGCAACAAGAAGTTAGGAGGTTCTTGCCATCTTGGAGCTGTCTAGTGGATATGGGGGTGTTGACCCCAATGTAGATCTAGTAGTTGAATTAAGCGCTGAAGGAAGTGAACCACCAAGACTAAGCATGACACATGGTGACTCACGAGGGAAGCCATAGTCATGCAGCTTGACGAACTTGTGCTTTTAGTTCTGTTAGGCCTAGTGTTGTTTCTCATGCTACTGTTAGTATTACTATTGAGGCTGGAGAGGAGTTTGACGAGTCCTCAATCTCTGAGCTAGATGATGTTTATGTTGTTTTTAGAGATGATTACATGTGTAGCAGTTGTGATGAGTTTGATCATGATCAGCTCAGTGATTTGTAGTAGGCTAGTGGCTTAGTAGGTTGAGTTGTGACATTGTTTTTGGAATCTGGTGGCCATTTAGAGCCTAATTTAGCATTGTTTTTGGACACTAGAGGCCATTTAGAGACTCATTGGTTATGTGTTTTGTTGATGATACCATTTTGATATATGCACATTTTTATGGTATAGACTTTCTATATTTTGTCTCTAATGGTTTGGTGTTTTGTTGATGATACCATTTTGATACATGCACCTTTATATGGTATAGACTTTCTATATTGTCTCTAATGGTTTGGAATCATGGTCTGTAATCTTAAAAAAAAGTTTTTTCCATTGAAAGTAATTATTTTATATATTTTTTCCAATTCTGATTTATTGAATCCAGTTTGACCCTGTTTGATCTAGTTTTAGTTCAAATCATGGATAAATAGGCAGCAGATTTGAAACTGGTTCCGGTTTTTAAAACTAGAATTTTACTATGGCACAAAATTTTAGATGGCAGTGACCCTGATGTTTTTTTCCCTGATTGAAAAAGGGATATCTGTTAGTGGACATGAAGGACTTACATTCTTGTCAAATTAGGCATCTATAACAAATGTTGCTGGTTGCTGGTTTTGGGGTTTCAATGATATCTAAATAACATATACATATATATTAATTATATATTTAATTTATAAAATGTTGTTAATTAATCTATATATATATATATATATAATGTTGGTAATTATTTGAAGTGAAGCTTTTGTGATCTATATTCAGTTTATGAGAGATTTTTCGGCTAAATCACATGATATTTCATTTGTCCGAAACTAATGAACAAATAAAATATCATGTGATTTACACTGACAAATCTCTCATAAAAATGTTATTAATTAATCTTAAAATTTTGAAATAAATATTATTATTGAAAAAATTTATTATTAAATATACAAAGAAAAAATATTTATAAAGTCCTTATTCAAAGGGAGATTCGTCATGTCAAAATGAGTGTCCTCAAAGACATTGGAGGATTCTCGACGTTCTCGTCAAAATGGGAGTCTTTAAAGAAAAAAGTGATTTATTTTTAAGTTATTTTTAAATTAGTAAAAACATAATTTACTATATTTAACTATTATGTGTAGATTTAAAATATAATAAATATTATTTATATTTATGTGACGTATTTATTTTTAGGTTATTTTTTAATTAGTAAAAACATTATTTAATATATTTAACTATTTATGTGTAGATTTAAAATATAATAATATTATTAATATTTTAACATACATAATAGAAGAAAATATTTTATTCTATAATTTTGTATAATCTTATTTGTAATTTTATGTTTTTTTAATCATTAAAATTGATTTCAAAGTTTTACATTTAAATTATAATATATATATATATATATTTATTAATATTATTAGTAATTGTTTTTAGGGGTATAAAGTAATTGGTGATAATTTTATTTATTAGTTGCTTTGAGCGGTGTATTAATTGTTAATAGTTTGGGTTTCTTTTTGTTAGACTTATTCGTGATGTAATTAGGGTGGTTCACAAAACCATTCATTCTATTAAAACAAAAAATCTTAGAGCCATAATTTTCAAGACGGATTTGGTAAAGGCTTATGATTAGGTAAATTGAAATTTTATGAGGTTGTTACTCTTTCATACCAGCCTTGATTGTCAAGTGATAAATTGGATTATGGGTTGTATCACCTCAACAAATTTTGTTGTTCTCATTAATGGCTCTCCCACGAACTTCTTTACTACCTCTTGTGGTCCGCGACAAGGTTGTCCACTGCCCCCTTTATTATTTTTGATGGTCCTTGAGGGTTTAAGCAAAATGATAAAAGATGCCAAAGCAAATGGTGATATCAGAGGTACCAATGTTTTAAAACATTTTTTCTACACGTACTTGCTTTTTGTTGACGATGTCCTGATCTTTGGTGATGGAACTATCGCTGAGTGGAGGGTATGCAATGCAATTTTTTTTTATCCTTTTGTAATGAGTATGGTATGTTGACTAGTCTGATTAAATCCTCCTTTTCTCAATATAATGTTCCTACTGACATTTGTGATTCTATTACCACATTCCTTCCTTATAAGATGGCTCAATTAGAGTGGGGGATTACCTATCTTGGTGTTCACCTAAAATTGAATTGTTACTATGTGGAGTGCTAGTTTTAGCTTCATAATCACATTGAATGATGTATTACTCTATGGTGTAATAGGTGGTTATCCATTGGTGGGAGGATGACACGATTGAAATTGGTCTTATAATGTCTACTAGCTTGTTATCCAAGGTTGCAAAAATACTTTGAGGAAGATCAAACAATCTATTTTTAAGCTTCTTTGGGCAGGACACAAGCAAAGTGGTGGATTCCATCTGGTCAATTAGGAGTCACTATCAAAGCCAAAAGGTTGTGGAGGCTGGGGTTTTAAGAAGCTCCACCTTTTTGCTCTTGCCCTTGCCATGAAAAACCTTTGGAGGGTGATGAGTGGTGCTGGCATTTGGAGCAACATAATTGCAGATAAATATTTAAAAAACGAACCTTTTACGGATTGGTTTTTGTCTGACAGGAATTTTAATTATGATGGGGGATCCAATTTTTGGAGAGGTATGTTGGGCTTAATACCTTGGATTAGGAGATGGATGATTTGGAAAGTTGGTTGGGGAGATAATATATGTATGGGAAGTGACCCTTTCATTGAGGGGGAGACTTTCTACAAATTGTTTTTCGACCTAATCACTCATTTGAATGTTCGTGGGATTTATAAGATTTGTTGTGTTTATATGCTTGATGCTCAAGATTGGCAAAATGGCAGATGCTACACCTCGCATGACTTGGGCCTTTGGGGCTCTCTAGCCTGAGAATGGGATGACTTTGTCACAAAATTATCATTTAGTGGGATCATTCTAAATAATAGGAGGGACATGGCAGTGTGGCTTGGGAATGTTGCCACAAGTAAAGTCATGTCAGACTAGCTTACAATGTTATCAATGAGCATGCCAATATTTTTGGTGTTAAATGGTGGATGAAGTTAATTTGGAAATGGTTGATCCTAACAAAACTAAAGTGTTTCACGTGGTTGGATCTGGACAACAAGATATTGACCTGGGATAATCTAATTCATCGTGGATTCAAAGGTCCAAATATTTGTATCCTTCGTATGCAGAGATTAGTGTTTGTAGAACATAATTTCTTTTCCTATGGCTTTGCTAGATCCTTATGGCAAGAGGTTTTACACACTTTGAATCTTCGGGAATTTGAACTCATTTGCTTTCTAGAAACTAGTATTGGTTGGTGGGTTCAAACCCATTTTCTCTCTAGAAACTAGTATTTTAACATCCTTTGGATTCTTCCTTAGATCCCCAAGTTCTTTTATGACTATCATTACCCTTTGCCATCTAGTAAGATAAACTTCATCCATGTTCTAAAGGCTCATGTGATGGAGTACATTGGTTACTTTGACGACTCTCAACAACTGGGATCCTATGGTTGTGGTGCCCATATCTCCACCCCTAACAATATTTCTATACAATTCTGGCTGAATGTTGGGAGTGGCTCCAATACAAGAGCAAAGGTCCTAGTAGTTTGGGCCCCTTATGTCTATTGTAAGATCAATGGCTTAAGTTTCCCTTCAGATATATAGTGACTCAAAGGTTGTGGTTGATTGGTTGAATGGTAAGAGCAAATTGTAGGCACTTATCCTACAATGTTGGCTAGATAGAATTTAGGTGCTGAGGGAACATTTACATATTTTACCTATCCAACATGTTTATAGGGAATTGCATAGCAGGGCAAACTCCCTCTCGAAGAGATGATTAGTCTTGGTCTAAACTCAAAACGTCGACGAATTAAAGATGAAGACCATGGAATATCCAAATTCATTTTCTCAAAAACCACACCACATAAATCTACAAACCATTTTGTTCATAGGGAATTGCATAGCAGGGAAAACTCCCTCTCAAAGAGATGATTACATGAAGAGGAAGCTTATATTGCTTTGAATTTTTTTACGAGGGCTCACTAGTTGGAAGACAGAGAATTCAGATCCCCACTGGCCATCATCCCAAATAGCTACAACTTTGACATCAACAATGTTTGTGGTTACTTCAGACTCATTGTGAAACTACATATATATGATGTGTTTAGTTATACGTTTGTATTACTTTTGGTTTTTTGGGATTTTGGGGACTATACACATTTTTTTTTACTTGTCATACTACTTTATAGTTTTGTATTTGTTGTAAACGAACAAGACTTTTTTTTTTTTTCTTGCTGGTGATTCTCCTACAAAATATTTTTGTTGGTCTTTAAAGGTTTGCCTGGTACGAAGGAATTATCAATAGTTGTATGTACTCCTTTTGTTCTCAATAAAAGGATGATTTTTCCTTTTTTGGAAAAAAAGTGTATGTTAAAGCATTCCTTATGATGTTAAGTTCAAATCTTCAATAGTCCATGTACCATTCTTGGGGGTTGTGCAAGGCACCTAAAGGTTGTAGTAGTGGCAGTTTTAAAGGTCATTGTTGTGAGTACAAACCCAACCTAATTGTCAATTTCTCAAAAAACAAAAATTCAAATAATTTAAAATTTAAAATATGATAAATATTATTAATTATAATTGATGTCTAAATACAATGTAATGTATATTCTTGATGAAAAATAATTGCAATAAATATTAGCTCTTTTCTTTATTTCTTTTAAGGATCATGGTTTTATTAGTTAAAATTTGTATTTGATATTTATTTTATGTAGAGTGAGTTTATTAGTCTGCCTTGCCAGGGACTATAACACTTGCCTCGCTGTCAAAGTCCGTTGACTATAAATTATTTTGCTGAGCTTTTACAATTTTAACCAAAGTTTCGGGAAAATGATGACTATTCGTATTTTTCTCTAAATTCAGAAATCATTTTCTAATTCCTGGAAATCTTATTTCTAATTTTCCATTAGTTGAGAGAGGCTTGATGGAGCATAATTTCCCTAGTGGAGGGTGATTTATTTTCACTATTTGGCAGTTCTTGATAAATCACTTTAGAATAATAAAAAAAGACTATTTTGTGAGTGGCCATTTCGTTGGTGAGTGATTTGATACTGTTATGCCTGACACTACTATTTCTTTGTCCAAAGATGCCAAAACTGATGGGGTTGCAGGTCCCTTTTGGGGGGTTAGGCCTCACTGCTATTATTTTGTTGCGCAAAGAAAGGGTGTGCGGGAAGTGCGGGAGAAGGGACTATATCAAGTCAAACTTTTTTCCTCTGCATTCCACACAAGGCTTATTTAACACCATAGGAGAAAATTACCTATCAAGAGGAAGTGCTCAGATAATATAACATTTTAAATTGAAGATCATATTATGACTTATATTAATGTGCAGAGGTGCATAACAAGTAATGTTGATGCATTGTGTAAAGTGCTTAAAGAGTCGAAAGATGCCAGAATTAATGGGGTTGCAGGTCCCTTATGTAAGCGAGGGAGGGCTGGTGGATGACTGGGGGCTAACTGCTGTTATTTTGTTGCATGGAGAAAGGGTGTGGAGCAGGCACTGTATTGAGTCAAGATTTCTTCCTTCGCATTCCACATAAAGATAATTTAACACTGTAGGAGAAATTCACTTACTAAGAGGAAGTGTTGATCCGGATTTAAACAGGGACGCAACAAATCACAGAGATAACCATAAATACAGAGACACAACAGAAATAATACTTCATTTCATTAATGTAAAACACTGAAATATGCTTATAAACAGAAATGGAAATATACTAGCTCGGGTGATGGTAGCTTATCTTCGAGGAGAGATGTAGCGGCTACATGTCTCTGAACTGTATTACAATGAGGCTCGAAGGCCTATTTATTGTTGAGAAACAATGGAAAACCCTAAACATCTAAAAGCCTAACCCTAGGAGATGAAGTGCCAAACTATGGGCCTCGTTTGAGTAAATTGGTACATCAACTTCCCAGGGTCATAACTTTGGCATACGATCTTCGTTTGACGCGCACAATACCTCATTAGAAAGATCTATATGAGGAATACAGTTTTTGGACGAGCAACATGGGTCCATGGACCCATGTTGCCCCTAGTTTTCCCAAAAAATATCGTTTAGGGCCTCAAAATGGCTCCAGAGGTTCAGGCCCCGAAAAATTGCTAAAATAGTAAACTGTGCTACAATTAAGGAAACTGAAAAAATGAAAGAAAAAATGGTGGGGGTCCAAATGGAATTGGCGGGTGGCCAAAAATATCCACCTAGATCATTCCTCCACCCTTAGGAAGCAATGGTCCCCATTGCGTTGAGTTCCTCCATGAGATGAGGAAACTTCTGCTGAACTTGGTCCCTGGTGAGCCACTTGTCCTGGTGAAGGAGTTGGCCTGCTTTGACAACTCGATATAGTTGGATCTTCTGTTGGCGAGTGTGCTTGATCTGCGTGTCCATGATCAGATTAGTTGCAACGTGTTCCATGCAATATGGATTTAAGTCTGTTGGTGTGAGCTGTTCTACAATGTCGCATGTGTTAGTAATGGTGGAAAGTATGGCTGAAGGCAGTCCACATTGAACACTGGGTGCAGGCCAAGGAATGGGGGAATGTTGAGCTCAAATGCATTGCCTCCCACAACCTTGGTAATGGTGTAAGGACCATATTAGATTGGTCTGAGTTTCCGATAGGCTCTGGTAAGGCGTTCATTTTGCAAATGCAACTAGACTTTGTCGCCCACTTGAAACTTGTGTGGCACCCGATGTTGATCATGTCGCTGCTTGTACTTGGCATTTCATTTCTCCAGAATGTCTTGGACCTACTGGCGGATATGTTAGATGTGCTCAATGAAGATGTTTGCGTTATCTGTTTTGGACTGTATATGAGCGGAATCTACCTGAGTAGCTACAAATGGCATGGCCACATCAATGGGACATAGTGGTTGGAATCCCAAGCCCACCTAAAAAGCGCTGTGGCTAGTCGAGCTATGGAGAGCCCGGTTATAGCTATGCTGAACATAGGGGAGGCTCTCATCCCATGTGCGTGGATTCTTTGAGTTGCACATGCGCAAAATGTGTACGATCATCCTGTTGACAACTTCTGTCTGGCCATCAGTTTGGGGATGGAAGGCTGTGGACTTAGTGAGTTCGGTGTCCAGCATCAACCAGAGACTGGACCAAAATGTATTGAGGAACCTGCTGTCTCGATCTGAGATGATACATCGTGGAATCCCAAAGTGTACCCATACTCGTTCAAAGAAGAGTTTAGCAGTGGCTTCTACTGTGATATTGTTCTTGCAGGCCGCCATAATGGCCATCTTCAAGAACCTATCAACGACCACAAAAACACAGTCGTTTCCATGCTTAGTAGAAGGAAGGCTCGACATGTAATCCATGGAGATGGATTCCCAAGGTCGACTAGGGGTAGGAAATGGAGTATAGAGGCCTTGCTTCTTGATGGTCAGTTTGACAATGGCGCAGGATCTGATGTACTTGTCGACATCCTGTCGAAGATTTGGCCAATAGAAATACTTCTGTAGTACTGTCACTGTTTTCTCGACCTTGAAATGCCCAACAACTCGACAATAGTGTGCTTCCCAAATCATCTTGGCACGCTCGCTTGAAGGAACACAAAGGTGACCTAGGTGGCATAACAGGGCATCCTGGAGGTGAAATTCTGGAACATGCTGACCCTCTAAGAGTGTCTGGTATGTGTGGCCAAATTCTGGGTTGCTTTTGTAGAGAAGTGGCTAATCAGAAGTCTCATGCCCACAAGAGTTGAGCACGGTGGTTAACGCCATGATCGCTGGTCGACTGAGGCGATTTGCAACATTATTGGTGCTGACCTTCTTATACTTGATATTCAAATGGAACTGTTGCAGGTATGTAGACCACTTCTGACGGCGATCATTGTGCAACTTCCCTTAGGTCTGTATGAATTGCAGGGGCCGGTGGTCTGTGTGGATGACCATTTCCTTTCCCAAAATGTAATGCTTCCATTGTCGGCAGGCCTGCACAATGGAATACATCTCTTTGTCATAAGTGGGATATTTCTGGACTGTGTCTGAAAGTGTCTCACTGTGATATGCCACTGGATGCCCGTGTTGAGTAAGCACTGCCCCACTAACATAGTCAGGGGCATCTGTCGCGATCTCAAAATATTGTTGCAAGTCTGGTAATGAGAGCACTGGTGCTGAGTAGAGGCGATGTTTCAACTTTGTGAATGGCTTCTGTTGATATTCAGACCAAAATAATTTTGCTTCCACTCCTTCCTTGGTGACTTAACTCAAGGGCCAAGTGATATGAGAAAATCCCAACACGAACCTGTAGTAGAAGTTGTCAAGCCCTAGAAAGCTGCGGAGCTCTGTCAGAGTGGTTGGAGATGGCCAATCCCAAATGACTTAGATCTTGGCTAGATCCACATGCACCCTGTTCATCAATAATGTATCCCAAATACTGAACTTGGGTCATGCCAAAAGTGCATTTCTCCAAATTGGCACATAACTTGTGTTGCTGCAGTGTTTGGAGAACTCGTTGGATGTGGTGGAGGTGATCTTCCCAACTTTGGCTGAAGATCAGGATGTCATCCAAGTATACCACTACAAATGAGTTGGTGAATGGCCGCAAGATGTCATCCATTAGCCTCATGAAGGTTGTAGGAGAATTCGTCAACCCGAAAGGCATAACCAACCATTCGAAAAGGCCCTCATTGGCTTTGAAGGCAATCTTCCACACATCAGAGGGTTTGATTGGTACCTGGTGATATCATGACTTCAAATCGATCTTGCTAAAAAATATTTCCCCCCTTCAGTTGGTCCAGAAGGTCATCAATTAGTGGGATCAGGTACCTATTCCTAACAGTGATCTTGTTCAATGCTCGATTGTCAATACAGAGTCTCCAAGTCCCATCTTTCTTCTGTACCAACACAATCGGGCTCGCACAGGGCGATGAACTCGGTCGGATGTGACCTTTATACAACAACTCTTGAATCTGCCTCTTGATTTCATCGTTCTTTAGAACAGAGCGCCGATAGATTGGTCCATTGGGTAGGGATGCACCTAGGGTCAGATCGATGGAGTGCTTGACCTGACAGTGCAGAGGAACCCTCGCGGGGGAGGTGAAGATGTCCTCGTACTCCTCCACCACCTTGTCCATATGTAGTTGCCGTGCGGAGGGGCCTTGTCTGGAGGTTATGGCCACCGTCTTCTTCTTTCCTTGAGGGTGTATCATCAAGAAAACATATTTCCTAGTTTTGGAAATGAGCTTACTGCATTGGTTTGCAGTAACCAAAGAGATGATGGTAGGCGGTGCTACTTTTGGTATTCTGTACAACTTATTTCTTAAAGTAACAATAATAGGACGAAGCCTTGACTCATACACAACATGTTGCTTCCACAAGTATGGTTGGGCTAATAATACATCACAAACATCAAGGGGAGCAACATCACACAATACCTCATCTGTGAAGGGCTTGATATTGTATGGAAGGCAACACTGCTGGCTCATGCGAATATCCCGTCCTTGGTGAAGCCATCCGATGGTGTACGTTGTAGATGTGCTATGGTCGGTAAGCCCAATCGCTTCACAACCTCTGCCAAAACGAGGTTATTTTGTCTCCTGCTGTCAACAATGAACTGTAGCGGGGAGCCCTTTACCCACATATGGGAGTGGAAGAGGTGCTGCTCCTCCTCTAGATCTTCGGGTTCCTCCTTATGGATCTTCGTGGTGGCAATGGTGGTGTTGGACTCCGCATTGATAATCTGCTTCCCTTTGTCATTCCCCTTATCGGGTTCTGACTTAGAGTCGGAACATGCATCTAATTCCGAAGACTTTAGCTCAGCCACTAGTGACTGCTTGGCCCGACACTTACTTGTGTTGTGAGTGGAGCTCTTATGGAACTCACACCACTTTCCTGTGTCCTTATTCGGTTTCACGATGTTTTTATTTTCTTGTAGCTTTGGTGGGTTGTACTGGGCCACCCCACCTTGGATTTGTCCTTTGTTCAATGGTTTGGGGGCGCCTTTCCCTTGCTTTAGATTTGCAGATCCAAAGTCTCGCTTCTTCTGTTTAAACTTTTGCTCGCTCTTGACAACATATCGGTACGCCGTGCCAAGAAAGGAAATGTCTAGGAACTCCATCTCATCCTGGATGTACCTGTGTAGGCAGCCATGATATTTGAGTACCAAATGCAGCTCAGAATCCTTGATACCCAACTTTGTGCGAAGGGTATGAAAAATATTGGTAAAACTCCGGCACGTCTTGGTCCCTTCTGTGTTGCAGCGTGGTCACTTTATGTATTTATCTTCATAGCTTCTGACAGGGTAGTACTGCTCCTTGATGGCATTTCGGATTGAATTCCAAGTGGGTGCAGCTGAAAAAATTGAGGCCGTACTTTGATCCTTTTGCTCGCAATAGGTTTCCCACTAGTCCTTAACGTGGGGGGCGACTTTGAGAAGAGCGAAAGTAATATTTTCCCAGTCGGAAAAATCATGAACAGAAAAATACCCTTCTAGCAGATTTAACCATTTATCTACAACATCTGCATCTATCTGACCCTCAAATATGGGAATGTCAAAGTTAACTTGTACCTTAAAGGGTGTGGCGCTTCCAGAGTAGCTGTTGGAAGTAGATGTGTCACCCCTGAGCAGCTGTTGAAGGATCTGGGAAAAGTTGTCCATCATTGCATTCCTTTGTCACTTGAGGGCCTCTTCGAGCAAGATTTTGATAGGATCTCCTGGCCCCTCTTCTTTCTTTTCATCCGCCATGGGAGACTGTTGGGATTTGTGAGGTTGGTCTTGCAAAGGTTCAACCAGTTCAAGCCCTAAATCCTTATATCCGACCTAGTTGGGGACATGCAAAGAAAAACAGAGAAAGAACAGACCGCTCTGATACCACTCATTCGAATTTAAACAAGAACACAAAAATTACAGAGATAACCGTAAATACAGAGATGCAGCAAAAATAATATTTCATTTCATTAATGTAAAATACTGAAATATTCTTACAAACAGAAATGGAAATAAACTAGCTCGGACGATGGTAGCTTATCTTTGAGGAGAGATGTGGTGGCTACATGCCTCTGAACTATATTACAATGAGGCTTGAAGGCCTATTTATTGTTGAGAAACAATGGAAAACCATAAATATCCAAAAACCTAACCATAGGAGATGAAGCGCCAAACTATGGGCCTCGTTTGGGTGAATTGGTACATCAACTTCCCGGGGTCGTAACTTTGGCATACAATCTCTGTTTGACGTGCCCAATACCTCATTATAAAGATCTATCTGAGGACTACAACTTTTGGATGAGCAACATCAGTCTTTGGACCCACGTTGATCTTAATTTTCCCAAAAAACGTCATTTAGGGCCTCAAAACGGCTCCGGAAGTTCAGGGCCCATATAGATGCTAAAAATAGTAAACTGTGCTACAACTAAGGAAACTGAAAAACTGAAAGAAACAATGGTGGGGGTCCAAGTGGAATTGGCGGGTGGACACCAATATCCACCTAGATCAAGTGCTAAGAGAATATCACGTTTTAAATTATATCGTATTATGACTTATATTAATGTGCTTTTATTTTGCAGATGTACGAAACAAGTAACATTGATACATTGTGTGAATCGCTTAAAGATTATATGGATCCTTAATAAATTTGTCATCATGACAATTAGCTTAGAGACTGTCAACATTAACTATAAATAGAAAATTGTGTAAGGACAATTTGCAAAAACGTACTCAGCTACTTCTACCATGAATCAACTGGATGGAAATGTTCATTCATTTTATTTGATATCGAATTGCAAAAACCAAAAAAATGAAAAGAAAAAACACTAGACCAAATTTGATCTACGAATTCCTTGGCACATGATTTTGAAGAAACAACTACATGCAACAAGGAACAAAAAGTCTATTTCGGAACATTTTGTGCATTTGCATAAACTTCCTCGCACATTTCTTCTGCACATCACACTCCCAAACTACACTACATATTAATCACTTAGCACACTGTATCAACGAACATGCTTGATGGTTGAGAATAACTTGCCACGTGGATTTGATGAAACAACTACATGGAGCAATGAATAAAAAGTCTATTTTGGAATATTCTTTACCTCCGTATAATCTTCCCACATATTTCTTCCACGCGCCACCCTTTCGCATAACACTACATATTAATAAATTAGTTAGCCATTTTCGCTTCTGAAAAATTTCAAAATTTCTCAAAGTAAACCATTAGTACAGTCCCTATATTATATGCTATTATATTAAACTGTTATTAGTCCTTGGCTTGTTATTAATCACTCGACACAATGTATCAATGAATAGTTCCCGTGTAGACTATGAAGGAGTGAACGAGTGAGTGTGAAGGATCCTATTTCATTACGCAGATGAAGCTTCCTTCATGGTCGAAGTGTGTTGACTTTCCATTATTTTTCTAAGTTGTTTTATTTTATTTTTATTTATTTATTATTATTAGTCCTGTTGGAAATACTGATGGGGGGTGAATCAATATTCCTTTTCAATTGTTTTTTTTGTTGTAAGCTTGGTAGGACTCTTAGATTTTCGAGTTTACATGTCCATTATTCACCTCGCTACGGGGGGAGGGTAGCACAAGATTCGAACCCAATATATCTGGTTTGGTGAGACTTCATTCCACGACCATCGCCACTTGAGCTACCCCAGGCGGACCATATTCCTTTTCAATTGTTATTTTTACCAGTTAAATCAATTATATTTATAACACAAAATGAACAATAGGAATAAATGATTTTAATAATATAATATTTCTAATAAATCAAGTACAATATATATAGGGCTCCAACACTTGAAGAAGACACCGATATTTAATCTCCCAGGCTCCAACCTGTTGGCAATCACCAACTTGTTCTTTTGTGAGACTCCAACCTCTAGGGAAAAAACCTTATCTTCTCAAGGCACCAACCTTGTGTTTAGGAGCACTAACTCCAAGGGCACCAATCCTTCCAATTCTGAAGCACCAACCCCAACGACTTTGACCCTATAGTTTTTCTTTGTCAAGAAATGTTTTGATTGTATTACACTACTCTCAAAATATTCTTCATTGTGTTCTGTCAATCTACATCTTCACTGTAGTCTCCATGCTACATCATCAATGAAAACCTGTCTTCATATGAAGGAGTATTCACAACTCTTCATATTTCCCAAGAAGAGTCTCTGAAGTTACCTCATGATGATTTCAAATAGCCATCATGATCTCCAATAGTGTCTCCAAGATCTGCTGATGCTTTTCAACATGATATATTTGAGAAGTCGCGTTAAGCCGTCAATGTCTACGCAAAAACAATTCTCTGTTTTCAACCCTCTGTTCTTACTGTTGCGATAACTATTTCAGGAGTGACTGCTTCTCAATGTTCTCACTGTCGTGATATTTTACTTCCAAGAAACAAACTCACAAACACTTCAATATTGGTGCTATCTACTGCTCCCTTCAAACGATGATAGATGAAACTTTATTTCCTTTCAAAAAACTGTTCTTCGGGTTGTGTTCTGTACTTCTTCCATAGATTAATTTATCGTGGGTTTGAGCCTTTCAAAGATTAACCCAATCAACAAAATTACTTCGTCCTTCGACTTCCTTATTTCTTGCCAGACCTTCGGCTTCCTTCCTTCCTGCTTGATCTTCGACTTCCTTTGTTCCTTCAAGTTCACGAGTTGTGAACTGTTACTTCTCTCTGTAATCGATCCACGAGATCCGCCCATTGAAGTGAAGCGTTTTAACTCGTTTTTATACGAGTTTCACCAATGACCAAAGGACACGTCTATTGGAGGGAGGCTGACTTGTATATTAAAAATATATATCTGAGAGTCTTTTATACATAACCTTGACTATTCACGAAAACCATATAGAGCTCCTATACCCACATGGAGGTCCCACATGCCACGCCATCACCTTTAATCCTGCAATCACAATTTCATGAGAATCGTAGTCATTCCTTTAATCCTGCAATCACAACTTCATAAAAATCAGAGGTTTTACAAGTGTGCACATGCTCTACCTTCCAATGGAGCGGATGCGATATTTAATAAACTGTTTTTAATGAATCCATCAGGTCCACAAGATTATCGTAATCGGTGGTCCAGGGTCCACCACTCTATCGTAATTGGTGGTCTATAATACTATCGTAATCGATATTTTACCATGACATCCCGTTAAGACGTGATATGAAAGTTCTGATACACGAATGCAGTATTACATTGAGTCATATTATAGTGGTGTAGTCGTGTCCGCGATAATATCGCAATTGGTGTTTTAACATGACATCCTTTAATACTTTGCAATATGAAAATTACGATAGGCAGATGCATTGTTTCTTAAAGGTGATTTGTAATAGCCTCGCGGGTCTGTATATATATCACAATCACAGATTTTGAGTGTGACATTCGTTTGTGTTACATAACTTCCGATGCGGCAGTTCTGGTATGGGAGATGCGATATAACAATAGAGAATATTGTTATGGAACCATTGGGTTTGTAATACATATCGCAATCGGGGGATTCAATGTGACACATAATAAAGCGATAAAGCTGCCAATATTGATTTCTCCGATGCGCTGTGATATTTAAAGAGTTTTCACAGTTTATCACTGTTAACTCCTCCATTATGGCTATTAATCTTGGGTATATGTGATAACTTGCTTCTCTTGCTTCTGATAACCTACTTCTTTGATGGCTTCTGATGAACTCTTCCTCTTACTCTTTGGCTTCACGATGGATTCTCTTCTTTGGCTTCTTGTTCCTGTTTCTTCATGGATCTATTGCTTCTATTATATATATATATATTCAATCCACTTGGGTCCTCCATCTCATCATATCATCACATATCAAACTTTCATCACTATGAGCATTATGATCAATGGACATCAATGGGAAATCATGTATCAAAAATTTTTCCATCACAAACACTTCTATATTGACATCAATGACAACCTAGATTAATAATATTCTCCTTTGTCAATGATGGAAATATTCTTTCCCTCTCAACATTCTCTCCCCCTTTAACATCAATGGAAAACGGGGTGCTCAGGGACTCCCCCTTTCGAACTGCTTTTGTTCTTTATGGATAGTAGAGCTTTATGGGTATGTTACTCTCCCTGTCGTGGTGCTCTTCTTTTTACTCAAGATAGAAGGATTGTTTCCTCATCATCAGCTAGCACATTATCCCTACTTCATGTCTCAAAAAGCTACTTTATCATGGCTCCAACAATGATTAAAAATGATCCATTTCAATGTTTTCAAATAGAATCCAAATAGCCATACACCAAATGTTCAAGTGCAAGTTTTTATGCTTCTATAATTTGAATTTTGTTGTCTTCACAGTTAGAATTAAGAGTTCTTTATAGTCCGAATCAGGAGAATATGCCACTGAAATGGTCTTTTCTCGCTATCTTTTCTTTAGATCCGAGTTCCTCTGTATCTCTATGCTTTTCTTAAGTTACTGAGCTATATTCGACTGTGCAACATTCTTCTTTATTTAGTCCTTTTAATGAGCCTTTTTTCCTCGTGTTCTAGTAAAAGTTTTTGGAAGTTATCTCTACTAACATATTTTGATATCAAATCTATGACTATCTTTTAAATTCTTCCCACTTATTGACAACTTCTTGCAAAGCTTCAATTATGTTTGATGCTACCAGCTGCTCTTGCTTCAAGCTTCATTCCTAGATGTATCTATTTGTTTGAAGATTGCTTCTATTTGTGTCCATAATTTACTTGTTCTCACATTAAATCCCTAAGTCCAGACATTCAACTTCTATAATAACAACAACATAGTTATTTTCCCTATTTCTATAGTATTACATGACCTTCTCTATTGCTCCAATTTCTACTTAGTGATCAAGTGGAAAACATCTTCAACAATAGTCCAAAGAATAGTTAAGAGATCATGTTCTTCAATGGAGTGCTCCTAAGAAATTATATTTATCAAAGAATGATTGTTAATAAGGCTCATCAAGGATTTCAGGACCTTTCATGGATAACTTATACAATAATGATCAAGAATAACAAGCTCCCCCTAATTGTATTCATGGTCTCCTTTTGGTAGAATCCCATCATGAAATACTAGGAATATCAAGGATATCTTCACCAAGTCAATAACATGTGTTGTTGGCTGGAGAGTTTAGGAGATTTTTGGATTGTATTTGCTTCCTTCGCCATACTTGTGTAACTTTCTTCTTTTGCATGGTTCTAGCTTGTGTAGGAGCCCAAGTCCAGTTACTCTCACGTGCCATATGACCAATGTTATGACATTTCAAGAATTCTATGCTGTTCATGAATAAGAATTCATGATTTTTTGCAGAATTGCTTCTTAGAGAGTGATGAGGACCATTATAATTATATTTGTGATATGCCCTTCAATCTTTTTCCATGTGCCCAAAGTTTGTACAAGAATAACAATAACCAAGAAATATACTTTGGTACCTAAGAGATGGAGATTTCCTTGATGTACTTCTGAAGTCTTTCTGCCTTGAGATCCTTTGATGATAACCATTGCTTCTTGCATCCTTGATACCATCTGCATTTCTTCTTGGAACAAGACTTTATTCATTGTTTCCTTGACTCTTAACCTTGCCTTTGCTGGAACTGGGAGCATCAACATTTCTTTCTGGCTTCTTTACATCCTTTCTGTTTGAAGCATTATCATTATTGATTGAGGATTCTCCTTCATAGCCAAGACCTAATTTATCAAATGGGGATCTTTGATAGCTGAGCATGTCATCTAAGGCTTGAGAGATTTTCAAAATTTTTTCCATCCCTTCAACCTTTTTCCTGAGGGAGATAATCTCTTCTTCAAATCTTTCACAATCATTATTCTTCTTAGCAAGTTGTTTCTCAATCTCTTCCTTGATCCTTGTAGCTTTACATGTTTCAGCCTTGAGAAGGTTGAGGACGGATTTTAGTTTGAATATCTCTTCATCCTTTGCTTTTAGTTGGCATATCATGGTGTTTCTCTCTTTTTTTGCTTCATCAACTTGTCCTTCTATGAATGTCAAAGCTTCCATCACTTTCTCAGCTCCTTGTGCTTGTTTCCTTGCTTCTTCTAGTTGAGATCTAAAGGAGGAGACCTCTTCCTTGTATTGACCAATCTTTGCTTCAAGTTTGTTCAAGTTTTTGTGCCTTTGTTCAAGGTGGATTGACAAGGTATCTCCCTGCTTCTTTTCCTTATCCAATTGATTTGTCATGGATATGTCTTCTTCATGATGCTTTCTTTTGCTTTGATGAAATTCCTTATTAAGCTTGACAAGCTCTTCATCCCTTTCTTGTACTTGAAGTTTGACAAGGTCGACTTCCTTCCTTGTTTGGCCTTGATCACTAGGTAGTGCTTTCTTCGTAAGTTCCTTGTTTTCCTTTTTCAAACTGATAATCTCTTCCATGGAAGCCATAAGTTTAGTGAAGAGATCTTCTTCAAAATACTTTTCATTCTCTTCATCTTCTAGGTCTTCTTTAGCTTTGATGTCATCATTCTCATTTTCAGCTTCTATGATGGTTTCTGGATTTCCTTCTTGGTTTCCATCATCTTCTTGACTAATGGTCATGGTCAATGCTCCTTTTGAGTGAAGGTCATGAAGTTTGTCCCATATACCCTTTGCTGACATTTTTTTTTCTAAATTGTTCTTTATAGAATCTGGTAGCCCATTCAAGATTGCCTTAATTGATTTTGCATTTTACTCCTTGGATTCTCCATCCATCATGCTATCAACAATCCCTAATTTCTAGACTTCAATGTCTTGAGTCTTTAAGAAATTCCTCATTCTTGCTTCCCATATATCAAAGTTTCCATTGAACCATGGAGTCTTTACAAATTGATTGATTTAAACTTCGATGGTTGAGGGAGACACATATTTAGGAGGATTGGAGACTTTCTTCCTTAAATTTTCCATTTGTGTTCTAATTGATCAACCTTCAATATGCTAGGCTTTGAGTGAAGGTACTGGCTCTGATATCAATTGTTGGAAATACTGAGAGGAGAGGTGAACCAGTGTTCCTTTTAGATTGTTATTTTTACTAGTTAAGTCAATTATATTTAGAGCACAAATTGAACAATAGGAATAAATGATTTTATTAATATAATATTTACAATAAATCAGGTACAATATATATAGGGCTCCAACCCTTGATGAAGACACCGATCTTTAATCTTCCAGGCTCCAACCTGTTGCCAAGCATCGACTTGGTCTTTTGTGAGGCTCCAACCTCTAGGGAACCAACCCTATCTTCTTAAGGCACCAACCTTGTGTTTAGGAGCACCAACTCCAAGGACACCAATCCTTCCAATTTTGAGGCACCAACCCTAAGGGCTCCGACCCTATAGTTTTTCTTTTCAAGATATGTTTTGATTGTATTTTACCGCTCTCAAAATATTCTTCACTGTGTTCTATCCATCTACAACTTCACTGTAGTCTCCATGGTACATCATCAATGACAACTTGTCTTCATATGAAGGATTATTCACAACTCATGTTTCCCAAAAAGAGTTTGCGAAGTTACCTAATGATGATTTCAAACAGCCATCATGATCTCCATAATGTCTCCAAGATCTGCTGATTCTTTTCAACATGATATCTTTGATAAGCTGCGCTAAGCTTTCAATGTCTACACAAAAAAAATTCTCCATTTTCAACCCTCTATTCTTACTGTTGAGGTAATTGTTTCAGGAGTTACTGCTTCTCATTGTTCTTATTGTCGCGATATCTTAATTCCAAGAAACAAACTCACAAACAATTCAATGCTGGTGTTGTCCCCTGCTCCCTTCGAACAATGACAGATGAAACTTTATTTCCTTTCATAGAAATGCTCTTCAGGTTGTGTTCTGTACTTCTTCCATAGATTAATTTATCACAGGTCTGAGCCTTTCAAAGATTAACCCAATCAACAGAATTGCTTCGTCCTTCGACTTCCTTCTTTCCTACTAGACCTTCGACATCCTTCCTTCCCGCTCGATCTTCAACTTACTCTGTTTCTTCAAGTTCATGAGTTGTGAACTGTTACTTTTTCTCTATGTAATCGATCCACGAGATCCGCCCATTGAAGTGAAGTGTTTTAACTCATTTTTATACAACTTTCACCAATGACCAAAGGACAAGTATATTGGAGGGAGGCCGAACTCTATATTAAAAATATATATCAGAGAGTCTTTTATCCATATAATTTATTCACGGAAACCATATAAGAGATTCTATACCTACATGGAGGTCCCCACATGCCACGTCATCACCTTAAATCCGCAATCATAATCTCATGAGAATCGAGGTCATTCCTTTAATCCCGCAATCACAACTTCATAAAAATCAGAGGTTTTACAAGTGTGCACATGCTCTATCTTCCGATGGAGTGGATGCGATATTCAATAAACTATTTTTAATGAATCCATCGAGTCCAGAATATTATCGCAATCGGCGGTCTGGGGTCCACCACTCTATCATAATCAGTGGTCCGTAATACTATCGAAATCAATGTTTTACCATGACTTCCTGTTAAGACTTGTGATATGAAAGTTCCGATATGAGGATGCGATATTACATTGAGTCATATTATAGTGGTGCAGTGGGATCCGCAGTAATATCACAATCGATGTTTTAAAATGACATCCTTTAAGACTTTGTGATATGAAAATTCTGATAGGCAGATGCGATGTTTCTTTAAGGTGAATTGCAATGGTTCCGCGAGTCCATATATATATCGCAATCACAAATTTTGAGTGTGACATTCCTTTGCATTACATAGCTTCCGATGTGGCAGTTCTGGTATGGCGGATGTGATATAACAATAGAGCATATTATTATGGAACCATTGGGTCCGTAATACATATCACATTCAGGGGATTCAACATGACACATAATAAAGCGATAAAGCTGCCGATATTGATTTCTCTGATGCGCTGTGATCTTTAAAGAGTTTTCACGGTTTATTATTGTTAACTCCTCCATTATGGCTCTTACTCTTGGTTATATGCGATAACTTGCTTCTGATAACTTGCTTCTTTGATGGCTTCCGATGAACTCTTCCTCTTAATCTTTGGCTTCATGATGGCTTCTTCTCTTTGGCTTCTTGCTCTAGTTGCTTCACGAATCTACTGTTTCTATTTTGTTTGTATATATATATATATATATTAAATCCACTTGGGTCCTCCATCTCATCATATCATCATATATCAAACTTTCTGTCAGGCCAGGAGTAACTCCAGTTTGGCAGAAAACTGATACGATTTATTTCATTAGGTAGCTATTGTTATATACAAAGAATGTGGTTTCAGTTCATCTTCTTGATGACTGTTCACATTCCAAATTCACCCAATCGCAGAGGATTAGGTGTCAACATTCCCCCCCCTTAATCTGAAGGGATGTTGGTGAGTCCAAGCATCATTCTGAACCTTTCAAGCTTTTCTCTTCCAAGCGCTTTGGTGAAGATGTCTGCAATTTGCTCATTTGTGGAACAATGACGGAGATGGATTGTTTTGGCCTCAACATGATGTCGGATCAGATGATA